>CM035435.1:11016592-11174092 GCA_020310875.1 Ceratopteris richardii | reverse complement strand
TGCTATGTCACCCAAACTACTCCTAGAGCAAGTACCTCAGATGTTGATGCACCAAACGTTACACCACATACACTTTGGGATGCTTATGACCATGATGACTCCAAGGTATACCATGTATGTGATGTAGCTCTACTGATGGATGCGACCGAAAAAAGCATGCATCAATGCATACAATAGCTTTGAACAATACGATTTGAACACTCTATCATGGTGAAATGGAGTGAGTAAGACAAGGATCACAAAAATGACATCATAGAGGCAATCTATCATGAGTATGGATCGACACCTAGGTACCCTCTTGTCAGTTGAGAGTAAATTAGGCAGACAATGCAAGAGGTGATGTCCCATCAATGAAAAGAGGCTCGTGATGCTTTTTGAGAAGGCTTTCCAAAGCACTATTGACGATATAGATCAAGAGTTTATTGCTGCTCATCATAGATCATCCCCCACTCCTCAGCATCTATCTACATTGCACTTTTTAACTTGGTTTAGTGTTTTTAGCTGTTGTTTATAAATATAATTTTTATTTGTCTCATTTCATGAATATGGTTTATTGGAGGACTACAGATATAGATGTTTTCATCCCTCTAGGCATGTGTATGAGAGTGGTGTGCCATAGTCTTATATTTGGCTCATATATGATAGTGGTGCACCACAATTTTGTATTTGGTTCATATACGGTAGTGATTTGCCATATTTTGTATTTGAATCATATATGGGAGTAGTTTTCCACACTTTGGTACATGGTCCATTTACGGAATACCTCTTTTGTACATCGTTCATGGTTCATTTTGATCCTACGCATCTCTTTTATGTCCAACAATGTGTTTTGCTATATCAAATATTGTTTTGTTTTTTGGTCATCTAAACACTAAATCCGCAACTACTATAATACATGTCACATATACTCGGTTTTTTTTGTAGCAATAGTGAATTGTCATTTGCTACACAACAACATTGTCATGTTAATGTAATAAGAGACAACACTGTCTAACCAAAAACAAATTTGCAAATATGGTGGTCTGTATAGGTACTAGTATGAGCATCAATAGTCTGCTATGTGTATGTATGTTTTCTCTATGTGTTGAATAAGTATCCTACATGGCAAAACATTAAGACATAATGGATCTCTTGAGTTCACTAAATGAAGCACTTATAGAGAAACTACAAGAAAACAAGCACTGAGATGGAGCCATGCTATAATTTCTTCCCTCTATGAGTCCTAAAAGAGGATGACGGTGTGATGAAGTCTATGCCATGGCCTAAGTCAGAAAGAAACCACATTGCACAAACCAAGCTTCCAATATGTGTGTCCTTGGCTTCTAGATGGAAAACGAAATTTGATATTGCACTATCTCACTTTTTGAACAAATTCAAGGATCTATTTCCTACATTCTCAAGGATCTGCAGGCATTGGATACTTCCAAAGATCACATTTGAAGGGATCAGATGTAATCGGAGATCATTCGACATCGATCAGTCAGCCTACTAATTCTCTCTCTCTCTCTCTCTCTCTCTCTCTCTCTCTCTCTCTCTCTCTCTCTCTCTCTCTCTCTCTCTCTCTCTCTCTCTCTCTCTCTCTCTCTCTCTCTCTCTCTCTCTATTTTGCACATGCAGAATGTTTTCTACTAACTATATACTTATGCATTGATAAAAAAGACACCATACATAATGCTCCATATTACATTGACTACATCTTTGATGCTTCCATCAATGAAGGTTGAATGAATATTCAAGTAATAAGCATCAACATATGAATTTTAATAATCATTAAATTGAGGTCCTAAAATACTCCATGCACACAAATAAACTATATAGATGACCGGATCAACTTTCTCTACTTCTCTCTCTCTCTCTTGGCATTGTAATGTAAAGAATGAACAAGAAAACCAAAGAAGTATACCTGGAGAAAATCCGCAGGAAAAACTAAATGGACATTGGACATCTATTTATAGGTTTTTCCTAGAACTTCGCTCTAGAATCTCTAGAATCTTCTAACCTCCCTTTTGATCCTTTCAATTTTTGGAATCTTCTTCCATGTTCTTTTCTATTTTTTGAAAATCTCATCTTTTATTTCTATTTTTTTATTTTTGTCTTTTTTTTATTTCTCTTTTTCTATTTTTATTTCTTTTTCTTTTTTTCTTTTTATTTTTGGACAAAGGTTTGGTTTCATACCTATGTATAAATTCAATTAAATTTAGGGGTTAGACTTAGATTAAATGGTAAATCTAAGGTTCTAACCTAGGATTTTTATTTGGAAAAAGTGAGGTTTTACATATGATTAAGGTCAAGCACATCAATTGATGATTTTATCTACACTTTGGCTTCAAAATCCAAGGATTTTCTAAGGGTCAAACCTAGGGTTTCAAGGATTGGAAGTTATTTTTTTATGGGTTTGGGACATATTTCTAAGGGGTTAATGATAAATATACAATTCCAATGTACAAATGAAATATTCTCATCACTTGACCGATCTAATCAATCAAACAATTTACAACTCTTTTTATCATTCTACAGTCAAAACATCACATCATAGCCAGGAAAACATTGAAATAAATCTATAAAAAGTTCTTAATGTACACTTTCTTCAGGGATTTGATCTTGACATCCATCCCCACTAAATGTCCACATCGTCGCAATAGGCTAATGGACAAAAACAACCGAAGCGTGTCAAGGTTCTTCTAAAAACTCTTTTTAATTTTTATGTTTTTCCTTTCAAAAATTGAAACACAATTTCATGCAAATCAATAAAGATTAGCACAAATCTTAGAAAATAAAGAAGATCCAAGCTTCATATACATCTCATGATGTTTTTGCTTCTGCAATCAGATAAGCAACCATATGAATAAACAGTAGGCTTTGTAGATCTTTCATTCATTCAACTTGTTAAGATCCATCAACTTATTTCAAGTAGTAGCATATACTCAGTTCTGCTAACTTAGTTTGTAGAATTATGCCCTCTTTCCCCTATTTATTTCCTATTGTCCAACTCTCCATGAGATCTTTTCTTTTCTTTACCTTTTTATTTTTTTTTCTTTTTCTTTTGTTTTCTTTTACACTTCATCCCAACTCAATACGTTTTCTTCTTATTTTTATTTTCACAAGTCGATCTATGCCGAATTGGGTGTGACTCATGGACTTGTCCGACTAGCCAAGTTTATCCCACATGTCTGTCGATCTGACGTAGCACATGACACACAATGTCATCCCTACATGAAATCGATGTCAGCTCGTGGCTCTAACTACCAGACTAGAGTGACTCCACTTACCTACTGATCCATGGAGGTGCATGACAACATATAAGTCAGGCCTACAATGAAACTAGCATCAGCTTGTGGCCTTGATCACCCAACTAAGGTTGTTCCACCTATCTACTAGCCCATCACAGTGCACTAACAATACATGCATATACATATATTGCTGGCTTGAGTATGAAGGTTTTTCTGAGTCATGATCCATTTGGAGGTAGGATCTCACAATAAATAAATACTAGGACCCAAAGGATCCCACTCACTAAGCGTTCAAATCTATCAGCATATACATGAACTCAGTTTAAGTATGCCATCATTTTCTCAAGCTTTCACTCTCGAAAGTCTCTAGTGCCCCAATTGATTTTATTCCTATCATTTCTAATCATTCATGCTTCATGAAAAACCATAATATATGTTTTCTATCTTCATCTTACTTGATTTTCCTAAACTTGTACAAATCTCTAAATTATTACACATAGAAATACAATGCATATGTTCTTTGAGAAAAACAAAATTTAACTTGGAAACGTTTCACTTGATTAGTTTGGTTCATCTTCAATGTTGATTGATCTAGCATTTCTTCAATTACTTGATTGATTATTCTTCATCACCGTCAATATAATCATCATCCGCATCCTCCAATAGTTCCTACTCAATCTCATAATCAACATCATTAGCATCAGGGTTATAGGACGCAGTGAGAGATAATTGAATTCCATGAAAATCAAAGAACTCCTTTGCTTGATCTCTTGCATCCAACTCTCCTTTGTCCACAACCACTTTCTCCACATAAATAAATATCGAGATGAATTCTTCTAAAAGGAATTTGCAGACATTATAAGTTGTCTTCATGTAGAGAGCTTGAACTTCCACATGGTTGTTCCAGTCCTCTCTGGTAAGTACAATAGACCTCATCTTATCTATCCTTTTGGACATGGTTAAAAGGTTGACCACCCACTTGTAATGAATACAAGGTGGGTAAATAAGATGTAACAGGTCTCTGTGCCTAACTGATAAGTGCACTTGGCATGTTGCACAAGTGTCTATAAAATCTCACGCACTCACATAAATCCTTGTCCAGTAGTAGGCTTCCCTAATCTTTTTATAAGTCCCATAGAATCCTTTGTGACCTATCCATAAGGTCTCATGCATCTCTCTCATTGCCTTGCTCTAAAGACTCCTAGAGTTCAATACCCTCTATGGACTCTTTACCTTGCCCTAAGTGTGTTGCTAAATAAATCCATCCTTCAAGAAAAAGTTGTAAGACTTTTTCCTAATGAATCCATACTTATTCGTGGACCAACTTGGGGAAGGATTCAGTGTCCTCTGATAATTTCCTATGTCTCTCCACTCACCGTCATACTCATTCTCACGGAACTGCTCATATATATACTAATGGATCATATCTCATCATGTATATCTCTTTCTATCTCATCATCTTCATCCAAATCATCATCAAATTTCGCTCTTGAAAGCATCTCAACTACTATATTCAACTTCCCAGCTATATGAACAAAATCGGGGTTTATAAGCTTTACATAAAAGATATGTCTAAGCATAGCAATATCCAGAGAAGAATAGTGTGCTATCATGCCAATAAGTGGAAGAGAGTCAGTTTCAACTACAACATTTGCTCCAATGAGATACTCTTTATCAGTCTTTAAAGCAGTCACAATCCCATAGCTCTCTCTTTATTTGTGGATATTTTCTTTAAGTGTCATGCAAAATCTTCATACTAAAGCAAACTGCATATCTCTACCCCTTATCATCATCTTGTCCTATGAACTAGCCTATACCAATAAAACTCATTTCAATAGCCAAAATGATAGGCCTCTGCACTGAAAAATCAACATGTATCAGAATGGGGGCTTCAATTAGTAGTTGCTTCAATTAGTAGTTGCTTCAATTTATGCATCACTCTCGACTATTTGTCTATCCAAACAAACTTCTTTTTCTTTCTTAGAAGATCATATAAAGGGTTTGCAATATGAGGAAAGTGAGGATTCCATATAACATTGAATCCAAAGGCTCCCAAGAACCTCCTCACCTCAGTAACATTACGATACACCTCAAAAATCCTACTAATGGCTTCAACTTTCTAAGGCTATGGATTGCAGCCATAGTGTCCACACAAATGTCCTACAATGAGGACCTCATCAACTCCAAAAATAGATTTCTCTAGAGAAATTGTTAGCCCCAGCTCTTCAAAAATTTCTCAGATATTTTCTCACAGCCAAAGATATGGTCATTAACAAACTTCCTGGATCCAGATGCATCTAAACTCTCATCTTTCACTCTTTCCTTACACCCTCTTATCGGAATATCATCAAAGGCATAGTTGCAAAAGGTATAAAGTCTTGTAGGACTAGATTCATGACATTCATCATGTGAGCCACATAATTTATCGCTCCCTGCGGCAAAGGACACCTGCATACAAGGCTTAGTGAAGTCTTCATCATCATGATGTCTATGTTTTCAATGGCCAATTGAAACTATGAGACCCTAAATACAGACCACCCACGGAGTAGATGGAATGACCAACAAACACTTTGGCAAACTCATCTACTATAGGTTGTATCCCTATATTTTTTATTATGACTTTATTTACAGGCTGCAGATCCTGGATGAATCGAAGTTTCCCATTCTTCTTTGGAATTATGAACCATCTATAAGAGTATGGAGCCAGAGATGGTTCCAATATCCACATGGATATCTTTTCCTTTGACAGCCTCATCAGCTCAGGTAGGTGAGCCTTTGTGACTCGCATAGGTCGAATATTCCATGGTATATGTGGCACTATAAAGATAATCTTGCATGATACTTGTTTTGGATTCGCACAACCTATCTCATATGGAAAAAGTATAAATGCTTTCTCTTGTTTCTTGATAACTTCTATAAATTTTTCTTTTTCTTCTTCTTTTAGGAACGATCTTTCACCAATAACTTTATCTCTTTAATAGTCTCTTCAATAAAATGATACCCTATAAGCTATTGTGGTCTCAGCATAGAATCATCAGACACTCTCAAATCCTTCTCATGACTATGTTCTGGCAATGGTTGGGCTACAGGTTTCACTTCCTTCTCTACAATCGTATACTTCATGTGCACATTCACTTCATGCTCTCTCAGAAACTCAACAATTATTTTCATACTCTTGGATAGAACTAAGCATAATGATTTCTGTTTTTTCATTCCTTTTAAGTGCCTGTTTAAGCTCTTCCAGAGTACTCAAACTTCTTTCAATGAACTACATTATCTATCCTCTCATCCGGAAACATGATTCCTAAAATTTTATAATGTCTTTCATGAATTTTTATGAACTTATTTGAAATACTTTCCTTTTGTAGATAATACAACTTGAATGTAGATGGATAAACAAAGAAACTCAAGAAACTATTTACAGATTCCTATGAGACATCAAACCAACTCCCACTATTGTCTCACTCAACAATGGATCCTAACAGAAATTATGATCAGTATAAGACCCATACTCTCCCACGGGCATATAATCATCATGATCGTGAGAGTTAATGGGTCATTTTCATAGATTCTTTCTGTTTCTTGAATGATTTGGGCACAGTGTCATTACTTGTAAGGAATCAAGAATAGATCTTGAACACATTCGTGCATAGGCACATCCATCATCCATCCATCATCTTGGTTTCCATCCACACTTCAACTATGAAAGAAGGTCCTGTTGATATATTTAGGTAGTGATGTGTGTGAACACTCTAGGACCCCCGGGGCACTTCTTTCCCTCTTTAGGAGGTTTCTTTCCCCCAGCTTGTATATACGCCTATTGCCCTAATGGGCTACTTATCTTTGTAAATTCTCTAGTAATACATTCAGTATTGTGTGTTTGTGCCCCAAGCTTATTCTTCTTCCTTGTGTTGTTCGCGTGCTTCTATAGACGTCTATCTCCAACAATTGGTATCAAAGCAGGTCGTCACTTCATCTAGGGCGCTATCGACACTCCTCCGTTTGCAGTCTCAGAATTGTTGGAAATGATGTAGGCCCTTGGCTCTTGGCTCATGTCACAGGTCCGTGGTTCCATAGGTCCAACATTTACAACATTAATTTAGCAATCTTCCATATTGACAAAACATGAACATACCATAACTTAATCATAAAAATGATGAGACAAAGATAGAGAAAGAATAGACCTCATGTGTAAGGTGTTACGTAAGCCATTGCTTACTCATAGTATCATATATACCAATGTTCAATGTACAATGTGGGAGCGAAATTCTCAACCACTCTATGTGATGCGAAGTAGATGAATGAGTGAATGTACAATGTAACAAACATATTCAGATGTATGGGTAGTAATCTAAATATACATGAGATGTGTGACCTAATAGGTTATAGAAGAGTGAATATGAGTGACTGAAAGAGGAAGGATCAATGCGAAACTAATAGTCAACAAACCCTCATCTAACCTTAGGCTATGGAAGACCCTAAGTCAGATACATGTGTGAAAAGATCACATACTTAAAAAGTAGCATAGAATGCTAACAAGTTTGTTGTAGGAAATCCTCAAACTCATGTGAACACACCTTCTCAAACACCTCATCAAAATGTGCATAAAGCATATACGTACTGTTTCTCTTGTACCTATGCTGAATAGGACTCCTCCTGATATGAACGCCACGGCCTCCATAAAATTCAAGTAGTACTTGTGTGCATAAAGAGAATATGTACCTGAATACTTAACATAAGATGTAAATCTTATGTTAACCACCATCCAATGTCTTTGAAGTAGCCTGACATCTTCTTGTAGAAGACAATCTTCAACCTGACATCTTCTTTCTAGAAGACAATCTTCAAATACACCATGTAGATGGCCGATCCTCACCATCAAGCTGCTAATGACCAAGTCTTCTTGCCATGAACAAGAGATAACCTCCTCTCCATGTGCTAGAGTGTGAGCACACCCTTCATCTTCTCCAAGAAGGATCATTAAGAAGAACTCCATAGCTGCTCCTCAACATGCTTCAAGTTAGCACCATGGCTGCCCCATGTGCTAGATGAAACACCACCTCTAGTGAGGTCCAAGCTCCAAGCTTGTGTTGAATACTAGGTGAAGGATGCATAGAAGTGACCCCAAATTGTTCTTATATAGTGTTTGTGTTCCCCTCCAAGAGCTCTCCAAAATCTAATAAAGCTACGATCTACGATTGAATAAATCACTTGATTGTATTCTTCAAAAAAGCTACTGTTTCATCGAACATCGCGTCCGCTGTCATCCATTGTTTGGATGATAAAAGCACCAAAAACATCACGCGAACAGCGCTGCTAGGAGTGAGATTCGAACTCAGGTGGTAGCATTGAGAGTCTATCGACCTATCCACGCTGCCCACGTTATTCTGTTGTACACGAACTACAAATGAGTTTTAAAGATTCTTATTGCGCCCATCTGCTTGTGTGCACAAGGATTAATAAACAAATTTGTACATGATGTATTATTTGTTGAACCAATAGCATATTGATTCCAACAACCCCCCCTGCAATGTCATATTGGTACAACCTGAACTGAATCTACAAACTATCACAAGCTGCAAATTATCACAAGCTTCAAGCTTGTACTCTCGCACTTCAGAACTTGTCCTTCAGAAGTCTTCTTCAAAATTGAATTCGACTTTCCTTAAAAAAAACCTGAACTTGCTGAATATAAACCATAATACCTGAGAAAATATGCAAAATAGATATCCAATAGTGTTCACATCAAGCAATCATTGCTTGACAACAAATATAGCATGAACTGTCTCTGAACCTGCTATCTCTTGTCTTCATAAACCTGACAACATACACTAGGATCCATATATTTGCATTTACCTTCCAAAAAGGTTTCTCAACGTACTTCTGCTATGTCATGTAAATACGCTAAACAAAATCAGGAACTAAATCCTCGAACCTGTGACTGAAAACTCACAACTTAGTGTATTATGAACCCTGCTGGTTCATCTCTGACTGTACTCAAGTCAAATTAACTCAGCTGAATTGAAATCAACTGAAATCAATTGAAATAAGAGTCAAAAAATCTATGATGTCATCATGTCTTCATCCTTTAAATCCTTGATACCTCTTTCCTTCAAAACTTGGTATAAACATATATGTGCGCACTTCTGAAATATACCTTTCTGAAATATCAAGCTTCTCTTCAATAGAACTCTAGAACCTTCTCCTGAACAGGAACATCCTAACAGGAACTTTCTCCAGACATTCTCCTTCTTCCTTCTTCTTTCAAAGTTGGAACATAAAGAGAACCTGACAAAGGAAATATAGGAATACCTGAAATAGGAATACCTGTAGGTATGAGTCTGCATTCTTTCACATATGGCTGAGAATAAGTCTTCATGTTTCATCACCCCCCTGGATGACTTAACACTAGTATCCAATATTCTTCAAATTATATCAGACTTTATGAAATCTTGGACGTCCTTCTTCATAAATCTGATCTTCAGCGATCAATACCTGTATTTGAAACAAAATCTTTGAACCCTTTTTATTAGCATTGTGCACATGCCAATAGCTTTCCATGTCATTCTTCAACTTTCCAAAATCTAGAATAAGGTTAGCTGAACCTAACATAATAAAACCTTGCTGAAAGCTTTTTAGGATTCATAACCTTCTGTAACATAACAAGTATCTTCTTCTATCTCTCTGCAAGACAAATTTGATAGAACCTGAATCTTTGACTTACTTCTTCCAATACTAAGAACTTCACAAAACAAAGGATAAACAACTGACTCATAAATACTCAAGATCATACAAGATCTATCCAAGATCAATGATCTCTCCTGTGTAGAATCTGCTCTCATCAAACCTTCATGATTGTATGTTTGATTTATTACCTGAATGTCTCCAAGTGTCCATGTTTCACATAAAGTTGTAAAACTTTTCTTCAAACAAATCCTTTCCAAGAATCTGTGACTCCTACTTGAAACATAAGTGGGGACAAACTTCTCACCTTGAGAACTCCAACAGTTGCAAGTTGATACTTCATAACTTTTCATATTTTTCCCAGGTGAAAATGTGATAGTACTTGCTTGACTTTCTTTTGGCTAACTCCACTTCTCAATCAAGTGATAGGGTATAATGGAACACCTTTTTGAATACAAGCATGTATCCAAAAATCAAGACAATCATAGAAAGTAGATTCTTCATTGACTTGTACATCAACAATCTGAATTTTTCGAAGTTTTTGAAAATAGTGAATATGAGATAACCTTTTCCAAACATAAAACCTCAACCCGTCTTCAACATCTGCTACAAAAAACTCTTTTACCTTAAGAGATTTAGATAAAGAAGAAATATACTTCTCTGAACTTGTCATATACCAAGTAGCTTTGTATTGACACTCCAAGAATTCTTTGAGGGAACATATAAGCTACCTGCTCAAAAGCTTCAACTAAAACATAACTCATACATATATGAGTCAAAACATATATCTGCTGCTTCTTCTTTCTCTCAATGCACTTCTTTGTCAAATCTACTAAATCATGACCAAGTGTTATGCAAACAAGAAATTGCTTCTTCTTCATACAAGATGTTCTCGTAGACTTGTCTTTGGGTGTAGAGGATAAAATAGGAAAAAAGGAAGCCTTACTTTTCTTTTGGAAATGATGGACTTTCTTCTTCTACATCTTTCTTCCACCTGATGATGTCAACATCTTCAAACTTCTCTTCCATACCTTTTGTTATCTTCATCTTGAAGTAGCAAGCACTCTTGACCTCTTCAAATGAACTTTTCTCTTCCTCTAGTGCTAAGAATAAGAGACAAAACAAACATGGTATACAAATGGAAGTGAATATAGAATCATGTTTTATCATCTCCTCATATCTCTGAATCAAAATGTTGTTTCAAATGTCTGAAACGACTAAATCCACCAATATTTTGTATGAATGATGAATTACCCTTCTATAGATACCTCTCTAGATACATTTGTACCTTGATATCCAACCAACTTACAATAGAAAATTGGCTGAAAAACAAAACTCATCCCATCTTCACATTTGTCTTCTTAGATAAGCTTTCTTGCCATGAAAGAGATCTTCTCAAAACTCTCTAGAAAAACCTCTAGATACCTGTTTTGATGTAGCCTTTAACTTTCAAATGATGAAAGCGTATAAAAGCATTCCTTGAATTTCTTCACATCTCTTCATAACTGTTCTTCTAAGATATGACCTGCAAATGATAATCTGATAGTAGAAACTGATACCTATGATTTGATGTTGATATGATTCCTTCATCTTCTCTAAACCATTGTGCTTCCTTGACTTTGAAGTAGTCTTCTCTTCATCAAGTCTGGGTCTTCAAACAATACTTTTGTAAAGTATTTGCATACTCTTCAAAAATATTCGGCTGCTAACAGAACATCAACTTCATACTCCACACGGATGAATACACATGTAACTGAATTGTCTAATTCTCAAATCTCTACTCATCTAGATTAAGTGTGTATGTCAAATGTCAAATATTAGAAGATGCTTTCAAATCATATATTGTAAATCTGGAAGTCTAGGAACCTGGGGTTATGAATGAGCCTTAATGCATTGATGCCAAAGTCCTAAAGCTTTGAAACCAAAACCTTAGTGCTCTGATACCAAATGTTGGAAATGATGTAGGCCCTTGGCTCTTGGCTCATGTCACAGGTCCGTGGTTCCATAGGTCCAACATTTACAACATTAATTTAGCAATCTTCCATATTGACAAAACATGAACATACCACAACTTAATCATAAAAATGATGAGATAAAGATAGAGAAAGAATAGACCTCATATGTAAGGTGTTACGTAAGCCATTGCTTACTCATAGTATCATATATACCAATGTTCAATGTACAATGTGGGAGCAAAATTCTCAACCACTCTATGTGATGAGAAATAGATGAATGAGTGAATGTACAATGTAACAAACATATTCAGATGTATGGGCAGTAATCTAAATATACATGAGATGTGTGACCTAATAGGTTATAGAAGAGTGAATATGAGTGACTGAAAGAGGAAGGATCAGTGTGAAACTGATAGTCAACAAACCCTCATCCAACCTTAGGCTATGGAAGACCCTAAGTCAGATACGTGTGTGAAAAGATCACATACTTAAAAAGTAGCATAGAATGCTAACAAGTTTGTTGTAGGAAATCCTCAAACTCATGTGAACACACCTTCTCAAACACCTCATCAAAATATGCATAAAGCATATACGTACTGTTTCTCTTGTACCTATGCTGAATAGGACTCCTCTTGATATGAACGCCACGGCCTCCATAAAATTTAAGTAGTACTTGTGTGCATAAAGAGAATATGTACCTGAATAGTTAACATAAGATGTAAATCTTATGTTAACCACCATCCAATGTCTTTGAAGTAGCCCGACATCTTCTTGTAGAAGACAATCTTCAACTTGACATCTTCTTTGTAGAAGACAATCTTCAAATACACCATGTAGATGGCCGATCCTCACCGTCAAGCTGCTAATGACCAAGTCTTCTTGCCATGAACAAGAGATAACCTCCTCTCCATGTGCTAGAGTGTGAGCACACCCTTCATCTTCTCCAAGAAGAATCATTAAGAAGAACTCCATAGCTGCTCCTCAACATGCTTCAAGTTAGCAACATGGCTACCCCATGTGCTAGACGAAACACCACCTCTAGTGAGGTCCAAGCTCCAAGCTTGTGTTGAATACTAGGTGAAGGATGTATAGAAGTGACCCCAACTTGTTCTTATATAGTGTTTGTGTTCCCCTCCAAGAGCTCTCCAAAAGCTAATAAAGCTACGATCTACGATTGAATAAATCACTTGATCCTATTCTTCAAAAAAGCTATTGTTTCATCGAACATCGTGTCCACTGTCGTCCATTGTTTGGATGATAAAAGCAGCAAAAAACTCACGCGAATGGCGCTGCTAGGAGTGAGATTCAAACTCAGGTGGTAGCATTGAGAGTTTATCGACCTATCCACGCTGCCCACGTTATTCTATTGTACAAGAACTACAAACGAGTTCTACAGATTCTTATTGTGCCCGTCTGCTTGTGTGCACAAGGATTAATAAACAGATTTGTACATGATGTATTATTTGTTGAACCAATAGGATATTGATTCCAACAAGAGTCGCACGAATTTTGGTGAGCATACTCAACGTGTTTCCGAGATCAAAACAGCTTTGCTATGTGGTGTCGAAATCGCGATCTGAGCTCGTTTCGGCCTCCGAACGCACTATCACAGTGCTTGTGTAGGCCATTTTGTCTTTTTGTGCCAAAGGTATATAACAGTTTCTGTTCGCCAGTTTAAGCATCTTGATGTCTGCTACAGGTCTAGTAGAACTCGTCTGGGTAGTTCTGTTCAACTTTTTGAGATACAGTCAATTTTTTGCATCAAGGTATTTTAGTCAATTGCAATGGCTGAAAGCAGTGATGTATTCCGTATGTTGGCTATTGAGGATAAGTTGGATGGTACCAACTACCCATTATGGGCTTATATGATGCAACATGTATTGGTTGCAAAAGGATTGTGGAACATTATGCAGGGTGTTGAAAGACGTCCTATTACACCTCTGACTACAGGTACTACAAATGCAGGTGCTGGACTTGATGAAGATGGTGTCGAAGATGATATTCCACAGATTCTTGTTCGTGCTGCTATTTCTGCTGCACCTACTGAAGAGCAGATTTGCTGGGATGGTAGAGTTGCCCAGGCACATGCATTGATAGCTTTGTCTGTCAAACGTGCCATTATTCCTCACATTCGCTCTTGCAGAATAGCTAAGGATGCTTGGGATACACTTACCACATTGTACCAAGCTAGGAATGAGGCTCGTGTTGCTTACCTCCGAAAACAGTTGGAGAGTGAGCACATGAATGAAGGTGATTCTATGGATAGTTTCCTAATGAAGATCAAAGACTTGAAGGAACAATTGATTTCTACTGATGAGGTTATACCAGATAGCTCACTTGTGCAGACCGTTCTGAATGGTCTTCTTGATTCATATCAGAGTTTTGCTTCTACTCTTCGTTTGATGATGAAAGGCAATCGGAATGCCTTATCATTCGAGGAGTTAGTCTCTGTTTTGTTGCATGAAGATCAGTCCAGGCAGAACAGGTCCATTATGCGAGTTGTAGATCAAGCTTTCCTAGCTAGTCAGAAGGGCAAAGGAAAATGGAGCTCTTCAACTAGTAAGCAGAAATTTGCTAATTCTGCATATTCGAAGAAGGAAGATAAAGATGAGAAGAAATCAGAAAAGCAGAAATTGTTTTGTAAGTACTGTAAAGGGAATGATCATATCATAAAGAACTGTCCAAAACTGGATGCTAAAGAGGAAAATAAGAAAGAGGCTGGAATGGTTGTTGTAGAGGCCTGTACACCAAAAATAGAGTCTGCAAATCTTGTGGAGGAAGAAGAATGGGCGTTTACTACTGTCTGCAGTTTTGACCCATCTTCTCATGAGCAGTGCATGTCAGCAATGGTAGTTTGTTCTCTTCACTCGAGCCTGCCCCTACAGGAAATACTTTTACATGCGCCAACAACTCCTCTTATCTTGTTATGGGAGTTGGTAAGATCATTTTGACTACTGTTGATGGTAGTTCTTTCACTTTGTCATATGCTTTATTTGTGCCACGGATCAAAAAGAACCTGTTATCAGTTTTTGCATTAGCCAAGATTGGCTTGGTTGTGAAATTTGTTGATGACAGGTGTACAGTTCATGATCTATCAAATGGCGATGTGATTATTGCTTCTAGCATTTTATGTTGTGGGCTCTATAAGCTCATAGACTATGAAAGATTTATAAATGATTTGGCATGTGTAGTAAATGATTCGCAGGCTATGTCAAATGCAAAGCTTTGCCAAGCACGCTTTGGTCATCTGAATTTTACTAGTTTGCTACGCCTGCAAAAATCTGAAATGGTGTCCTCGTTGCCCAAACTTGAGGCACCTGGAAAACATGTTTGTGAAGGCTGTATTTTGGAAAAAATGCAGCGTTCATCCTTTCCAAAAGATGGTTCAGTTTGGGCTACCCAGAAATTGCAACTTGTACATAGTGATGTCTCTGGTGCTATGCAGACACCTTCTTTTGGGAATTATCTTTACTTCGTGACTTTCATCGATGATTTTTCCAGGCATGCATGGGTATGTCCATTGAAGGCAAAGTCCGAAGTGTTCATGTGCTTCAAATAGTTTTTGGTTTTGGATGAAAATCTGTCAGCATGTAAAATGTGCACCCTCCGTTATGATCAAGGGGGGGAATATATGTCTTCTGATTTCAATGCGTTTCTGGCTGAACGTGGGATAAAAGACCAGTGTACAATGCCATATACACCTCAATAGAATGGAGTTGCTGAACGAAAGAACATGTCTCTCATGGAGATGGCGAGCTATATGGTCAAGAGCCAAGCTTTATCTCATATTTTTTGGCTTGAGGCTGTCATGTGTGCAGCATATGTACTAAACAGGTGTCCCACTAAAGTGCTGTAGTCTATCACTCCATATGAGGGTTGGCATGATCGCAAGCCATCTATTGCTCATCTACGTGTTTTTGGTTGTTTGACAAACGCATTAGTGCCTGAACAACATCACAAAGAATTGGATGATAAAGTAGTAAAATGTATTTTTGTTGGGTACAGTCGTGAAAGTAAAGGCTATCGTCTGTATCATCCATAGACTAAACGCATTCTGGTTAGCGGTGATGTCGTTTTTGTGGAAGATGCTATTCAACCATTGCTTTCATGTACTAAGGAGACATATGTTAGCTCCAAAGAGATGTATGATATTTTGATGCCTCTTTTTACAGGTGGATAGCCTAGTGCTCGTCCTAATGAGGCAACTTCTTAGCCTTTGTAGGTTTCATGTGATGATGCAGATCATTCCATTTCTGATGCAGATTTACATGATGCACTAGTTGATGAGAGAGGTGATATTGAGCAGCCAAAAACTATGCCAAAATGGCTGGTGCAGACTTTGCGTGACAACAAATTAGATGCACCTCTATCATATTGTACTCGTTCAGGCTCTCATAGTGCCTCTTTTGCATCAGATTGCTATGCTATGGCTGCATCTAGTCTTCGTGATGAGAACGAGCCTGTTTCGTTTGATGAAGCACAAAATTCAGAAAATTGGATGGCTGCTTTGCGCTCTGAATATGATGCAATAATGAAGAATGGTACTTGGTCTTTATGTGACTTGCCTCCTCGCAGAAGGCCATTGGCACAAAGTGGGTATACAAGCTGAAGCGTAAACCTGATGGTATAGTTGACAGGTATAAGGCTAGGCTTGTTGCAAAGAGTTATGCGTAGGAAAGAGGCATTGATTTTGATGAGACCTTTGCACCTACATGCCGTATGACTACTGTTCGGAGCATTTGTGCACTTGCAGCCCATCATGGTTGGAATGTATATCAGTTGGACATTAAAACTGCACTTCTGAATGGTGACTTGCATGAAGAAGTGTATGTTTTTCAGCCCCGCGGATTTGTGCAGAAAGGGCATGAAAACCAGGTGTGCAGGTTAAAGAAGGCATTATATGGTTTAAAACAAGCACCACATGCTTGGTATGAGAAGATACATGCCTATCTGATTGCACATGGTTTTGAGAACAATCCAACTGAAAGCACCCTATATGTTAAGCGTGCTAATGATGTGCTTCTGATCATTATTGTCTATGTTGACGACATGTTGCTCACTGGTCCTATTGAGAAGCATATTGCTGATTTTAAGGCTGAGTTGCATGCCTCATTTGAGATGTCTGATTTGGGGCATTTGCATCACTATTTGGGCATTCAGTTTATGCAAGTTGATGGTGGAATGGATTTGTGTCAAAAGAAATATATTGACACATTATTGCAGCATTTTGGCCTTGACGACTGTAAGCCTATTTCCACTCCTATGGAGATAGGTTTACGATTGAGTCTTCATGATGTTAGAGATGCATTTGATGTTGTTCTCTATCAGCAGGTTGTTGGATGCTTGATTTACTTATGCATTACTTGGCCAGATATTTAGTTTGCTGTCTCACAGATGAGGAGATTTATGTATTGCCCAGGAGTCAAGCATTGGCAGGCAGTTAAGCACATCTTCCGCTACTTGAGTGGTACTCGACTACTTGGGTTGTTTTATCCCAAGGGGGGATCACTACCACTAGATTTGCATGCTTTTTCTGACTTTGATTGGGCTGGTTGCTATGACACTCCTGTGTCCACTAGTGGCTTTTGCTTCATGCTTGGTAGCTCATGTATATCTTGGTTTAGCAAGAAGCAACCTACTGTGGCCACTTCTAGTTGTGAGGCTGAGTATAGGCCAGCTTTCACAACTACTGTTGAGTGTGTGTGGCTCAGATGCCTTATGGCTGATTTGGGTGTTGGTCAGAATTCTGCCACCACTATCTTCACTGACAGTGAGAGCGCATTGGCAGTTGCGAGGAACCCTGTGTTCCATGCTCGCACTAAGCACATTGAGGTGCATTATCACTATGTCAAGAAGAGGTTCTCTGCTAGGGAGATCAGCTTGGCATATGTGCCCACGTAGGAGAACATTGCAGACCTTTTCACGAAGGCTTTTCTGAGGGAGAAGTTTCAAGCTTTCTGCAAAGCTTTGGGCTTACTTCCTTTTGTGGAGTGACTTCCACACAGCTTGGCACTTCCTTATACATGAGTGCCAGCTACTTGTTCACTGCATCACTCCTAGGGGGATTTGTTGATATATTTAGGTAGTGATGTGTGTGAACACTCTAGGACCGCCGAGGCACTTTTTCCCCTCTTTAGGAGGTTTTTTTCCCCCGGCTTGTATATACGCCTATTTCCCTAATGGGCTACTTATCTTTGTACATTCTCTAGTAATACATTCAGTATTGTGTGTTTTTGCTCCAAGCTTCTTGTTCTTCCTTATGCTTTTCATGTGATTCTGTAGACGTCTATCTCCAACAGGTCCTAGGATAGCCTCGTACGAATAATGGTCCGGGATGAAGAAGTGAAATACCTCAAAACTTCCACCAATCGACACAGGTACATAGGCACATTCTCCTAGGAGAGCTCTGGAGCCATTATCAATAGTCCTCATCCTCCATCCATGGTCTTTGTTTATAGGCCATCTAAACTGATCATACAACTTGTTTGAGATCACATTTATTTCTGACGTGAGTCAATCAAGCCAAAGCAAAACATGCATCTTCATCACTTCCTAATTTAACCTTCATTTTAGGCATGTCTCTTGCCCAAAAGCTTCTAGTATGCTCACTTTCTGTCCTTCTTATCTCATCATTGGGTGTAATTGAGCCTAAGGAATTCTTATGGCAACTTGCAATCTCATCATCTTCATCGTCAGAAGCATCACTCAAGGCTACTGCTTCATCTGTTACTTGTGTATCTTCAGTCGCCTCTTCCATTTCCACATCCTCAATTAATGGGAATCTTTTCCTCTTTATCCGTTTTATAAAGCTATCCTTGAATTCAGGCTTTGCTAAAGAGAAAACTATCTCCAAGGACATGGTCACTTGTCTCTTTAATAGAATATTATTTAATATCTCTCACACATTATTCTTCTCTAACTCAGAAATCAGTATAGCTTTTGGTGTTTTCTTCTTTTTCTTCTTCTTCTCTTTATCTTTTTCTTGAATAGTTTATTGAATGTCATCAATCTTTTGACCATGTTCTTGTTCCTTTTCTTCATTTGGTTCTTGGATTTTGATTGGCCCAACTAGCCTCTTTCCGTTCTTTATTTCCTTCTTCTTTGCCTCTTTCTGAGAAGAAATAGGCTCTTTAAATTGAACTCTCTTTTTAGGTTTTCTAGCCTTCTCTTTAGCTTCTTTACTTTGCTTTCTTCTCACTCTTCTCTTGGGCTCATCCTCATCTTGTTTTTCATCCCTCTTTCTCTTTTCCTCTACTTGGGCTATATGCGAGTACATGGAGAGCTGATCTACATGAGACTTCCAAGGAGTCTTCTGCATGACCGCATCCCTAGCTCTCACTAAAACTTATATGGAGTAGTTTCTTTGAGGTTGAAGTATAATTTCATCTTCATGTCCTTCCTCTACTAGCTCTAATTGTGTTTCTGATGTGATGGCATTATTACTTGATAGATTCTCGTAAAGGTTCTTCATTTCTCCCTTCCCCCAATTCATAGGTAGAGGAAGGTGGATCCTGAAGTTGTAGAGCTTCTTATCTATATCAATCACAAGCTAATGCTCTTTTGCTTGCTTTAGCTCTTCACACACATAGGAAAAATGTTCTAGTGCATCACACCACACACATCTTTTTGCCCCTCCAAATCCACTAGTTTCTCCTCTCTCAAAAGATCCAATGTTTCTCTGAAATGTGGGTTGAACTAGTGGTGTAGGTGTCTACTAAGAAATAGGCATTAATAGAGTAGGCTAAGGCATTACATATCCTTTCATGTTTGGAATAGGTATAGCATTCCTTTGTATTTGGTCTACATAACAAGTACTCACCTGAGGAGAAGTGGGGTCTTCATACCCCATAGACTAAACCTTGTTATATATGCTGGACATTTTTTTAGACATAGATGCTTGCATTTTCATAAGATTCTCTATTTGCATGCTTAGGATCTCAAGCTATAACTCCACTTGTGAGCGCAAGTGGATGCAACATTAGCAGGAGCTAATGCTGCAGGCACATTTAGAATTGCTAGAAGAAATGCCCCCCTAGGTGGTTGTGGAGCTGTTGTTTCCAATCTATCATATAATACAGTCTCGCATCACCTCATCTAGGCAATTGCTTCCACTTCTCTTCTAACTGTGGCCCATTGTTCTATCAATCCAGACCTCTTACTAGGCTCTTCTATCCTTCTCTCGAATTTTGAGACTGTGATTCAAGAGGTGTCGACAATTCCCTAGATGAACCTGAGACTTGCTGTGATACCAATTGTTGGTCTTAGACTTCTATAGAAGCATGCAGACAACATAAGGAAGAAGAAGAAACTTGGAGCACAACTCACAATATTGAATGTAATACCACTAGAATGTACAAAGATAAGTAACCCGTTAGGGCAATAGACATATATAAAATCTGGGGAAAAAATATCCTAAACAGGGAAAACGGTACCCCGGTGGTCGTGTGTTTTTACACATCACTACCTAAATATATCAACAACCTCTTTCATTATGGCCAAGGCAAGTACAAGTTCGCAGCTGAGTGACATTGATAGTTTTTCAGTATTGAACTCCCTAAAGAGAGGCCAATGGAATTCCAACATGTGATGCATATACCCATTCAAGATCCCCTACTGGGCACACATAGATATGAACATACATTCACATCGGTTCAATGATATGCCATGACCACTTAGCGATGCTCGTTACATTTGGGAATCTAAATGGGAGTTCAACAACATTTGGGACTGGTTTCAATCCTTCTCATGACAGTTCGAATAGTGCAAGAATACTCCGAAACTCCAAGGACTTTGGCAATGAGTAGAGCTATATGAATATTTCCAAGAGCAATTGCCAAAACGTGACTTTTTGAGATGTTATTATCTTGTGTCCACATTAAAGCTAGCAGTATGAAAGATGCCCTAGGACATTTGTACTACCTTTGGTACAATGCAACAAAAAAATAAAAACATTCAAACTCACCCAAAACTTGGTTTGAGAAGCTCTAAACATGCAAGGTGGGCATATTCCTTTGGATAAGGAAATTTTAGTGCTTGAGAACATGAAGAACAAGTAGATAGTGAAATTACAAGACATGGCCGTGATGACACAAAATTTATTAGTGCCACTTAGGATTTGCATACAACATTTTGCGTTTCCAGGGGAGGACCATTTCACCCAACCCCTAGAAGAAGATTTGGTTTATTTTGTATATAGCAATGATTGCAGGACCGCTTTACCCAAACCAATTGTATGATGCTATTAATAGATGGTTTTGTAAGTCGATACTTAATAGATGCTTTGATATTACATGCATAGTCTATAAATTTCTATCCTATGTTGTACATTAGAAAGGGCACTCATTTGGGCTCAACTTTAGCTCTTTAAAGGAAGGAAAGCATCAGCTCACTAGCCAAAGAGGATGCGTGGAGCTATTCCTTGTGTACAACCTAGAGGCACACTACTAACTCTAGAAGAATCACCACCTAGGGAACACAGAGTTCTTCCATTCAGTATCTCCCTCCCTCATTCCAACACATAAGGGACATCCGAAGGCATTCTAGAGGTTCCTCCAATGCCACATGATTCTGATTTTCAAGATAAGAGAATCATGGAAGATCTATGAGCCTTTGACGTTGAACAACTATTAGACACTCAACTTTCTGACGTGGAGATTTACTCAGACCCAAACTTTCCCATGGGAACCACGTAATGAAGGGGTCAAAGCCAACAAATGGAAGAAAGGCATGTATGTTGGGTAGAAGACCAACAAAGAACACTTAGACAACAACTAGACCTATTATGAATTATGGAATGTGTTGAACAAAGAATTGCTGGCATGTTAATTTATTAATATATTAATATGTTTTGGTGTTCTTGATATAGTAGCTAAAGTTTTGTGAGGGTATGAAAGGCATGAAAGGTCGGACATCAATAATCCAATTTATAATTATTATAGTTTGTAAATAAACCCGAATAGAGGGTTCTATTGTTAGAAATAGTTAGTAAAGTAGTGGTTAGAATAAGGTTATTGTAGACCGTAATTTCTGATATTAAAAGCAAAGGATTTCTACAAAATTTACCAACTTTTACTTTCATGCACGCTTTTTGAAGCTGCTCTCATATATCCACTATTTCGGCATAATAAAAAATTCCTATAACATGCACTCTCTCCACTGTCAAAATAGAGTGCATAAGGGGAGATTGTTGGAACATCAAGCTTACACTATGCTTGAGGTGGATTTCATCTACATAAAAAACCATCATTTGGATTACGGCAAACGAATATCTGTTGGAGAGTTCTTTTACCTATGCTCATTTATTGTATTTTTTTGAGAGATTTTTTCTGGTTCATTTACTGTTGTAAAAGCCTTGAGCTTTATACATGTAAAAGAAGAAAGATAGAGCCCAAATCCCACAAATTTGTTGTGGTTGAGTTGCATTCAATTAAGCAGTCAATCATCTAAAAGTAGATCAAACTAGATGTTCACTTTTCTTAGATTGTAGGAAAGTGAATTGATTCCCTCCAACAACCATTCCAACATTTATTTGAATTAAAAATCAACTTGTAGAAGTCTTGGAATACTCCTAGAGTCTATATAAAGACTTCAAATAACTTGTACAATACATGCAAGCAATATACATATACTTGTGACCATCATTGTCTTGCTCCTTCAGTTTTCTGCATCATCTTCTTTGCCAACAGTAATCTTGCAGAGGTTGCTGCTCTCTCTTCAAAGTGCCAAATTTGATGAGAGATGGCTCAGTGGAAAGGTTTGGGAGAAAGCGTAGTTTTTCTATCTCAGGGTCAATCTCCATGTATTCCTAAAAAATAGGAGGTACCACCATTGAGTGTGTGCTTCATTCCTATAGCATATTTTGTTTATTACTTATAGTTTTGTGCATTATATATACTCAACCCTATGTGTATCACTCCCATAAAAGGATTTTTTCTAATTGTAATCACACTCGTCACTATGGGCATTTGAAGTTCATTGTCTCTTCCATAGATAATATGTTTTTTGAGCTAGTCGATGTGCAAATCTATATGTTCTATATTGACTCCTTCTTCTTGATGCTACAAAGTACATAGTGCATTTTGTTGCACTTATTGCATGCCTATAAGGTCTATTCGAGTCTCCATAATCTCAAAGGCTAGTGTTGTGCCAATTGACTGGACCAAACTTTGTCTCTTTGAAATGCACTCTTTTCTACCTCCTACAAGCTTCTCCAAGTTCTTTCAGTGGTATCAAAGCTAGATCAAGATGAATGGCAACTTTCCCTGATTGAGAAGCTTAATCGACACAACTATGTAGCTTGGAAAATGAGAATGGAGGCCTATTTGCAAGGTACAAATCTTTATGGAATTGTAGCAGGTGATGAAGCTATGGCTATTCCAAGATCCAAAGGAGGACCTGCACAAGAGGAGACAGATAAGCTCACACTTTGGTGCACAAGGGATGCTCAAGCAAGGTCCTACATACTAAACTCTATCTCTGACTTTCTATTACCACATATTAGAGGATGCAAAACATCTCAAGAGACTTGGGATTCCCTCGAGACTTTCTTTTTTTCTAGTACCAAAGCAAGAAAGAATCATCTTTGGAACGAGTTCAACCAAATGAAGAAGACACCTAAACAAACCATCACGGAGTTTGTTACCAAGGTCTAGGAGGTTGCGGATCAGTTATCATCCATTGGAGAGCTTATTGAAGGAGATCATGAGGCAACGTCTCAATGGCATTCAAAGTGATAAGCAATGGCAATCCTTCACGATGGCTTATGATCTCATCATGAATGTGCAGACTTGAGACCTCAACATCTTTCTTGAACAACTCTTCAATCAAGAGGCCAACAATAGCATAAAGGAAGGTAACTCATCTCATGGTAATTCGACTAGTGCTCTATATGCAAATAAGAACGATAAGAAGAAGAAAGGCAAGAAGAAGGAAGAAGATGAAGAAGAGACTTCCCAAGTCAACATCACAAGAAAATGCAAGTGGAAAGGTAAGAAGAAAGGACCAAAGCATGACAAAGCCAAATGTCAGAATGTTCAACCTTGTGCCATCTACGATAACACCAACCACACCACTTAGAATTGTTGGTTCAATGGGAAGAACTAGAAAGGAAGTGGAAGAGGTGGATATGGTAGCAATAGAGGTAGAGATGGAAAAAACTTCAACAATAACAATAGAGGTTATAATAGAAGGGACTACAACAATTATTCAGAAGATCAACCACATGAAGACTTATTTCTTCTCATGAATCTAAGCCACAAAGAAGATAAAGAAGATGATAATTTGTTCTTCATAGATTCAGGAGGTTCGAATCATGTTGCAGGCTACATTGCTCTTCTATCTTATTTGGAAAGTCTAAAGCATAGACATGAAGTGCAAACATGGGATGACACAAAGCACAATGTGAAGATAATTGGTAATGTCAAAGCTTCCAATGGCAGGACAAACATTCAAAGTAAGGTTCTTTATGTACCCACTATCACTAAAAGCCTAATAAGTGTAGTCCAAATAGTTGAAAAAGGCTTGCAAGTTAGGTTCACCCAACATGGAGATTTTGTGGAAGATCCATGTCAAGGCTTCAAGAAGATAGCCAGAGGTGAGAAGCATGGTAGGCTCTTTACTTTCAAAGTAGGAGAAACCAAGAACATAGCTCTATTCACTTTTGGGTCTCAAACCCTAAGTGAGCTTGAAGTGTGGCATAAGAGACTTGATCATGTGAATGAAAAAACCTTGAAGGATATATGCAGGGATCAAAGTGTTCTAGGACTACCGAACATATCAAAGCAACACATGATCAACAAGTGTGATGCATGTCAGATTGGGAAGGCACAAAGACAACCATTCAACCACAAAGGCTATGTCCACAACAACTTATTGGACTTAGTACATACAGATGTATGGCGACCAAGACAAGAACCTTCATTGGTAGGATCAAGGTATTATGACTCATTTATTGACAACCATAGTAGATTTATACTTTATCAAGAGTAAGAATGAAGTGTTTGATTGCTTCAAAAAGTAGCTACCACATGTGGAGAATCATATAGGTAGATCACTTAAGAAGCTTAGATCTAATGGAGGGGAAAAGTACTTATCCATAGATTCTGATGCATTCTTGTAGGATAAAGTTATCAAAAGGATAGTGACTACCACGTACTCTACCCAATTGAATGGAATCGCTGAGAGGAGAGACATTGGTTGGATCAGCCAGAACAATGCTTGAAGAGAAGAAGTTGCCACATTATCTATGGGCAGAGGCTATTTCAATTGTTGTGTACCTTGTCAATAGACTACCATCCAAATCACTTCAAGATATGACTCCTTATGAAGCATGGGATGGAAGAAAATCTAGTCTTGGACATTGCAAGGTTTTTGGTTGTTTAGCTTATGTTCATGTACCATCACAAATAAGAGGTAAGCTAGATGAAAGGGCAACCAAGGCAGTGTTTATTGGATAGGATTCAACTCAGATGGGTTACAGGTTCTATAATCCTTCAACCAAGCAATTCACTACAGGTAGAGATGTTGTGTTTGAAGAACACAGGTCTTGGTATGATGTTGTGTTTGAAGAACACAGGTCTTGGGAAAAAGAGTACAAGCTATGGAAGTCAAGAGGCAAAGCAAAGATGCAAGAGGTTGGAGAATGCTCTAAACAAGCACCTAGAAGATCAGCAAGATAGAAGAAACAACCAGAAAGGGATGGATATGATTTCAAATTTGTTACGAAGCATTCAATCTACATGGCAAAAGACTCTATTTATGAGGAACCCTCAACCTATGGAGAGGCAAATGGAAACCCTAATTAGGAAAAGCTTGTTGAAGGATAAGATGATCAGTTGGAAAGTGTTCTATTGGAATTCTACCAACTCGGAATTTTGCTAAATAGGATGTTGGTGAATCAGACGTAGCTCAATTGGACTTTATATGGATAGTTAAATTTCTGTTAGTGTCTGGCATCTCGTGAATGTATTTACAATATATTTCCTTCATAGGAAGGGGGAGAGGAAGTGAAGCATCCCCAAGAAGAAGATGCAAAGAAAAAGAAGCGCTTTTCTGAAGCAACGTAGATTCAGGAGTTCGCAGAGTGATCAGACATTTGTATTGAAGAAGGAAGTCTCGATAGGAAAGTGCCTCATCAAATCTGAAGTGTAAACTCTGAAGTTTTTGGAATACTTAAAGCAGTTTTTTTTCATACATCTATTTTGTGCAAGTAAATGAGTGAACTATCTTCTTGAGTAGATAAACTATTTTGTAGTGTTTGAAGGAGAAGTGTGAATTTGATTCTTCTATATATATATATATATATATATATATATATATATATATATATATATATATATATATATATATATATATATATATATATATATGTGTGTGTGTGTGTGTGTGTGTGTGTGTGTGTGTGTGTGTGTATACATACATACATACATACATACATACATATATATATATATATATATATATGTATACATATATATATATATATATATATATATATATATATATATATATATATATATATATATATATATATATATATATATATATATATATATATATATATATACACACACACACACACACACACACATATATATATATATATATATATATATATATATATATATATATATATATATATATATATATATATATATATATATATATATATATATATATATGTGTGTGTGTGTGTGTGTGTGTGTGTATGTATGTATGTATGTATGTATGTATACACACACACACACACACACACACATATATATATATATATATATATATATATATATATATATATATATATATATATATATATATATATATATATATATATATATATATATATATATATATATATATGTGTGTGTGTGTGTGTGTGTGTAGTTGTTCAATCTATGTGAGAAAAGGATCAGTGGCATGTTTATTTTCTGCATGAATATAATTAAAGTTAGTAGAGATGTGTTGAACCCGAACCCCAACACATTTGGTGATCCTACTATGTTGCTAATGAAGCAAGAGATGAATGATGGGAAGACGAGGAAGGTTAAGCAAGGTCTATTATACAAGAGCACAAGCACAAGTAGGTAACATGGAGTCATCCTCTAATCAGTACAATTGGCACAAAGCTCAAGAGGAATCTCTTTTGGGAACTGAAGAGGAGGAAGGAGGAACAAGTCTAGTAGAGGCCAGGCTAGTGCGTGATGTACTAGGAGCATTATTCCTAGCAGAAGCAAATGTAGAAGTTAGAAGACGACTCCAATTCGACCCACTTGCAAGGACAACCGATCAAAGAACTAGGCATACACCTCAGCCACAGCTAATGGCACAAGGACCTCCAAATCCCAAGGTTAAAGCAGCCCATTTTTGAGGAGGCTCTAAAGAAGATACTGATTGTCATGTTGCTGAGTTCGAGATAAAGTGGAGAGTCAATGGATATCCAGCCATATATGGTGATGATATTAAATTCCAGCAATTTGCCGCTACATTAGAAGGAAGAGCAATGTGCTTGTTTAGTCAATACGGTATTGCTCATTTCACTACATATGATGCATTAAATACAACATTTTTACAAAGATTTAGGAAATAAAAAATTCCCTCTGATGTGTTGAGGAAGTTGAGAGCAATTAGACAAAGGACCATGTTAGTAGAAGACTATGCTAAAAATTTTTGAACCTTAATGAAATGACTACAAGGTAACGAGAGACCCACCAACAAGATGTTGGTGGGTTCCTTTCTCAAAGGATGAAGGAGTAGCATCAGACATGCAGTTGCAAGTGTGGATATTGCTAATGGTTTTGATGTGTTAGTGTTAGCAGCTACAAGAGTGGAAAGAAGATTTGGAAGATAAAAAAAGAGACATAGTGGTTCAAGTTCAGAGGCTGAATGGGATTTAGAAATGGAATCAAAGAAAGGGACAATGCATTTGGATTTTAAGAATCAAGATGAAGAAGTGGTGGTGACAAAGCACTACAAACATAAAGGTAAACAAAGTAAAGAGGAAGCCTTGATTTGTAAGTTGAAGAAACATGGATATTCTATAATAGCTCCAAAAGAGAAAACATTTTGTGACATTTGTGATAAAGATGGACACACAACAAATCAATGTTGGTATAACCCCAAGCATAGAGGCCAAAGTTCAAGGTAGGACAATAGAAATAATAATGAAGTTGTTGCCAATCAGGCTATTCCAATTCAGGCACAAGGTAATTTTTGTCACGAGGAAGGAGATAAGGAAGAGAGGTCACACACACACTCTCACTCTCAAGGAGAAACACACACACAGATTGAGGCAAGGAAGAATGATCTTCTTCTTCTTCTTCTATTACATAAAAGGAATGTACAAGAATGACCTAAAAACAAGAATACAACAAGTGCAATATATAAAGACCAGTACATAAGGAAAAACCTAATGTCCGCGAATGAGTGAGCTGGCAAGAAACAAATGTGCCATCACTCTCGGTAGATAAATCTAATAAAGCTCAATAAAGTATCCCTGACATATACCGGCGTGACCACTATACATGTCAGAGAAACTAAAAAACTGGTACGTGTCATCCTAGATCATCATATGTTGAGCTTGATATCTCAACACTCCCCCTCAAGCTCAACGCCATATCCTGTAATCCAAGCATCTTTCGAAACTTCTTCAACTTCTCAGCTCCAAGTGCTTTGGTGAAAATATCAGCATCCTGCTCATCTGTTCTCACATAAACAAGATCAATATCACCTGCTAATACCTTCTCTCTGATGAAGTGATAATGTACCTCGATATGCTTTGTTCTAGCATGGAAAACATGGTTCCGTGCTAACTGTATGCTGCTAAGATTATCACAATAGATAGTGATAGGCTTCTGCACTTCCATACCTAAATCTGCAAGTAACATCTCTAGCCATGATGCCTCACATGCTGCCATTGCAGCACCTCTATACTCAGCCTCTGTACTCGACAAAGCAACAGTGGGTTGCTTCTTATTGCTCCATGTAATAGCTGCACCTCCAAGTGAGAAAAGAAAGCCACTAGTAGATCTTCTATCTAGAGTACTACTAGCCCAATCTGCATCGGTGTATCCATGAACCTGCAAATCTACACCAGCTTCATAAAACAATGCATAATCCAAAGTAGCACTCACATAACGTAGAGTGCGCCTCAGAGCATCCAAATGTGGCTTCTTGGGAACCTGCATAAACTGACTTTCAAGTCCAACAGTATAACTTAGATCAGGCCTTGTAATTGTGAGATATATAAGACTTCCCACAATTTTCCTGTACATAGTAGCATTTTCCAATGCTTCACCTGATGTAGTATCCAATTTCAAATTCTGATCTAATGGCATAGAAATTGGCTTACAATCAGCCATACCATACTTTTGCAGCATATTCAAGGCATATTGCATTTGCAACATCCATATACCTATTTCTGTATGTATAAACTCAATGCCCAAGAAATAGCGCAGCACACCAAGATCTTTCATGTCGAATTCCTGCATAAGAAGTTTCTTTAGCTCTTTGATGCTTTCTTCATTATCACCACCTACAATCAGGTCATCAACATAAATAGCCACAATAGTGATGCCATCATCAGCCTTCCTTGCATATAGTGAGTGATTTGCATCACACATAGAGAACCCAATGCTGGTTAAGTAATCAGAAATCCTTGCATGCCATGCAGGAGGGGCTTGCTTCAACCCATACAAAGCCTTTTGCAACCTGCAAACATATTCTGGATGCTTTGAATCTTCCTATCCTTGTGGCTGGTCCATATATACTTCTTCCTGTAACTCACCATGTAGGAAAGCATTCTTCACATCCATCTGATGCAAAGTCCATCCTTTTGCTGTAGCTAATGCAACAAGTGTTCTGACAGTAGACATTTTAGCTACAGGCCTGAATGTTTCTCATAATCAATGCCATATGTATGTGCATAGCCTTTAGCTACCAATTGTGCTTTATACCTGCTTATGCTACCATCAGCATTATGCTTTACCTTGTAAACCCATTTGCAGCCTATGGATTTCTTTCCTTGCGGCAATGGAACCAGCTTCCATGTATCATTTCCATAAAGTGCAGCCATCTCCTCATCCATAGCTTTTTCCTAATCTGCATTACCAATTGCATCTTCAAAACAAGAAGGTTCAGCATCTTGTATTACCTTTTTCATGTAGGCACAATGGCAAGCCATGTAACTATCATATGTCAATCGTTGCACTGAATTACGCATCCTCCCAGATCTTCTTGGTCCTGGGTCACTTCTTCTTGTATCGTCTGCATGTGCCCTTCTTACTCCTGGAGTCTTCACAGAGGGCAATCCAAGTTCCTCATCAAGACTCTTTTCTGAACCGCTTGAATCTCCATCAACATCTTCAAAACCTACACCTGTTTTACTACCAGCAGAAAGCTTTTCTTTACCTTTCTTGGATGTATTTGATGAATTTGCTAGACTGAAATTTCCACACAATCTTCCACTCCATGGATTTGAGTTGGAGCTTTTGCTTGGTGATGCATCCGGTCCACCCAAAACTTGAGATTTTGCACTAGATTTTTCAACATTTTCTTTGTCATTTGGTTCAAGATTCAGTCCTTTTTTGGCATCTGCATAGAAGCTTGACATTTCATCAAATACCACATCTCTCCTCACCTTCACCTATCGTGTGAGTGGGTTATAACATTTGTACCCCTTTTGCTCAAGGGAATATCCAATGAAGGCACATTTTTCTGCTTTCGGATCAAGCTTCGTCATCAACTCATCTGGAACATGTACATATGCAATACAGCCAAAAACTTTCAGATGTGATAAGTTTGGCTTTTTACCTGTAAACTTCTCTTCAGGTGTAACTTGATGTACAGCAGCAGTCGGAGTTCTATTCATGATGTATACAGCAGTATGCACAGCTTCTGCCCAATAACAATGAGGCATATTCTTCTCAGCCATCAAGGCTCTTGCTATTTTTGCAATATGTCTATTTTTGCGTTCAGCAACACCATTCTGTTGTGGTGAACTCATTTGACATGTATTCACCTCCTCCATCAGATCTTAATGTTTGAATGTACTTCCCTGTCTGCTTTTCCACCATAACTTTAAAATTTTGGAAGTGAGTAAACACCTCGCTCTTCTCTTTCATGAAATATACCCATACTTTGCGTGTATGGTCATCAATGAAAGTAACATAAAACCTACAACCGCCCATAGATGTGGTCTTTGCTGGACCCCAAACATCTGTATGTACTACTTCTAGTACATTCTCACTAACATGCTTGTCATGTGGAAATGATGCTCTTGATTGTTTACCAAATTGACATGCTGCACATACCTTTTGCATTTCTGCAACTTTGAAATTTGGTAATGCATGGACAATCTCCTTTGACTGCATCAGATTCAGCCTTTGCAAGTTTGCATGTCCAATCCGTTTGTGCCATATCTCTATATCTTCAAAACTCCTGCACCTTTTGCAAACATGGCTGCATTCATTTCAAGAATCTTCACATTTAACGTGAACATCCTACCCACTTTGTTTCCTTTGGCAACCAATCGTCCATCCTGCTTATACTCTTCTACATATAATCCATCAGCATTGAACCTGACTTGTAATCCCTGGTCAACCATTTGTCCAACAGAAACTAGATTCTTCATTATATTTGGAACATGTAGCACATCAGCGAGGTGTTTTACCTTTCCGTCCTCCATAGACAATGCTATGTTTCCTGTATGCTTAATAGGATGCGATGTATCATCACCTGTTTCAACATATCCAGGAACTGGCATTTTCTGCAAACTACTAAACCATACTACATGACTGGTCATGTGATTTGAAGCACCTGAATCAACATACCAGACATTATCATTCGATTTTGAAACACCAGCAAACATCGTATTCATCATGTGATGTTGAACCATAAACAGCTTCTCAGAATCATCTGCACTTGTGGATGCATAGTTGTTTTGCTGCCTTTTATTATTTTAACTCTTTAACCTGTAGTCACGTTCAAAGTATCCAAGTTTACCAAAATTCCAATATCCTTTACTATCATTACCTGAATCATTTCTTTGGAAATTTATGCGACCTCTTTGGCTCCCCCTGCCTCGAAACTGTCCTCTCCTCCTGCATGATTCTATTGTTGACCTTGGTCTTGGTTACTGTTTCCTCTTCCACTTCCAAAACCTCTACCTCTGCCTCTTCCTCTGCCAGAGTAGAATACCTGCTCAGAACTGGGCTTTCCTTGGGAGTTTGAATCCTCACCAAGATTCTTTTCTTCAATAATCAGCATAGATACCAAATCAGCAAAACTCCGAATATTTTCCCTGGTCTGCATAGAAGTTATGAACTGCTTATATGCAGCTCCTAAACCACGAAGGAACATGTCCACCTTATCATCATCATCTACATTCACGCCAATAGATGCAAGTGACTCACATATGCTTTTGATTTTTAGAGTTTAGTCACTTATCAACATGCTCTTTTTCTCCAATGTATGCAGCTTGTTCTTGAGTTGCAATTTCCATGCCTTTGTATTGGTCTCGTACAAAGTGACCAAACTGTTCCAAGCCTCTTTTGGAGTCTTAGCATCCTGTATGTGTCCAATCATGCTATCCTGTATGCTAACAGATAGCCAATACATTACCTTTGGTGCTCCTTGATTCCATTCCTCATATGCTCTTAATTGTTCTGTAGTTCGATTCCTTTCTGGTAACTGCAGAGCATTTTCATTCTCTCCTTCGATGTACTTCCAGTAGCCTTTTCCCATCAGGAAATTCGTCATTCTAAATCTCCAAGCATGGAAGTTGTTCTTGTCCAGCTTATCGCTCATAAGCTGACTCATTCCATCTGTGTTTGCCATTTCTACAACAATTCACAACACCGCAACACACTACAAGCAGCACTTCTGCTTGAACACTGTCGCACTATGATGTGACACTTCGATCTCAGAAAAACATAGTTTTCGTGTATCATCAGTACACGGAATCGCTTGTAATTCTGAATCTGGAAATATGAGTGTCGCCGAACACAACGCAAGTTACAGTTTCTGAAACTGACCTGGTTTTTCTATGGGCCCCACCTTACGGGCTCGAAACGGAGGTCAAGATGGCTCCGAAACTTCGATCTCACAAAAATGAGTGACCCTAAAGGGTTAACTAACGAAAATATTTTGAGGTCTTCTACCTTCATGGCTTCACTTGAGGCCGTTTGTAAAACGGAGGCCAACACGATCAGGAAAAATAGGTGCAATTTGCATGTTCATCTGAGGAAGAGGATGATGCAGTCTTCGTTGAAAAAGGTAGGATAAGACTAGGTCCAAGTGAGATCAAGACAATTGTCCTTAGATCAGTTATTATCTTTGGTACCCTCTTTTAGAGAGAAGTTATTGAAGAAGCTTTATGAAGGTGAGAAAATTGAAGACATAAATGAATATCAAAGCTTGGTAGGTAGCTTGATATATGCCACTCATAGAAGGGTAGATATCTCATATAGTGTGGGAGTGCTTAGTCAGTTCATGCACTTGCCAAGAAGACCACACATGGATGCAGCTAAGAGAGTACTTAAGTATCTCAAAAGTATAATCAATGGAGGTATATTCTATCCTTACTCTTTAGATTTGAACATCAAAATCTATTCAGATGAAGATTGGGCATTTGCAGGTTCGAAGCTAGTGTCATGGAGTTCCAAGAAGCAACCTACAATTGCTTTATCCTCAAGTGAAGCAGAGTACAGAGGTTCGACCATGGCACCTCAAGAAGCAATATGGTTAAAAGCATTGTATAGAGCGTGCGCGAGGTGCCCAGCGCGCAGACGCCGCTCGCAGGACAGCGGGAACGGCGCACCAGAGCGGGGCCTGATCCAACCCCATGCGTCGGCTTCCCGCCACGACCTCCTTCTTCCCGACACCAACTCACATATTTGGAGATATTGTAAGCTCTACGCATCTAGTGGCAAACCCTATTTTCCATGCAAGAACTAAACACATAGAGGTTTATTAGCACTTCATCACACAGAAGCTCATGGAAAAGGAGATTGACATTTCGTTTGTTCCTACTGAAAAGTAAGTAGCAGATATGATGACAAAGACACTTAATGGAATAAAGCTTTGTAGATTCAAAGCTATGGCAGGTATTTAACCTATCAAAGAATGAAGATTCAATCATAATTAAGCTTTGAGGGAGAGCAGTTGGAACATCAAACTTACACTATGCTTGAGGTGGATTTGGTCTACATAAATAACTATCGCTTAGATTACGGCAAAAGAATATCCATTGGAGATTTCTTTTACCTATGCTCATTTATTGTATTTTTTTGAGAGATTTTTTATGGTTAATTTACCATTCTAAAAGCCTTGAGCTTTTTACATGTAACAGTAGAAAGATAGAGTCCAAATCCCATAAATTTATGGTGGTTGCATTGCCTTCAATCAAGCAATCAATCACCTTAAAGTAGATCAAACTAGATCTTCACTTTTCCTAGATTGTAGGAAAGTGAAATGATTCCCTCCAAAAACCATTCCCACCTTCATTTGAATTCAAAATCCACTTGTAGAAGTAGTGGAACACTCCAAGAGTCTATGTAAAGAGTTCAAATCACTTGTACAATACATGGATACAATATACATACACTTGTGACCATCATTGTCTTGCTCCTTCAATTTTTTGCATCATCTTCTTCACCCACAGACATCTTGCAGAGGCTGTTGCTCTCTCAATAGAGCTCCAACTTTGATGCGACATGGTCCATTGGAAAGATATTAGTATCTAGTTTATGCCCGTAAATTTTTATAGCATTTGGTTTAGTATATTGGGAGAAATTGCATTGTTTCTGTGTTGGGGTCAATCTCTACGTATTCCTAAAAAACAGGAGGTACCACCGTTGAGTGCCTGATTCATTCCTATAGCATATTTTGCATATTGTTTATACTTTTGTGCATTATATACACTTAACGCTATGTGTATCACTCCCATAGAAGGATATTTTGTAATTGTAATCATGTTGGTTTGTAAGACAATAGTTACGCAATATAACACAGGAGCAATAGCAGAGAAGATAACAGATATAGGAGAATCTCATCAATTTTCTACTAGCAGCAAGTACAAAGATGATGGCGTTGTCCACCCGTGCGCTCTCAAGGTAGAGCTTAAATGGTGATCTAGACAACTCTAGATAGGGAGATACAAGGTAGAGGTATGCTGGCTCAACTCAGTGTCTTAGGTAGTGCAGAAGTCATGTATATATAGGATCATGGGTGGCCTGCCATGAACGGCTATACATGGGCGGTAGAGCGTGGGCGGCCAATATGATTCCCATCAATTGGGTAATGCATGCTTGGCTTCTCCTCATAAAGGGGGCCTTACAAAATGTGCATACAATCATGAGGGGTAGACATTGATCATATACTAACATGGTTGCTATAGGCATTTGAAATTCATTATCTCTTCCATAGATACTAAGTTTTTTGAGCTAGTGGACACACAAATCTATTTGTTTTGTATCCACTCCTTCTCCTTGATGCTCCAAAGTACACACTGCATTTCTTTGCACTTATCGCATGCATATAAAGTCTATTTGAGTCTCCATAAGCTCAAGGGCTGGTCTTGTGCTGGTTGGCTGGACCAAACTTCATCACTTTGAAACATACTTTTCTACCTCCTACAAGCTTTTCCAAGTTCTTTTAGAGATTGCACCCAATACTGCATTTTGTCTCATCTCCTAGCATGTCTTGTTTTTTTTGTGTGTTTTTAGCATTCATAACCTCTGTGTGCACATGAGATAAGATCCTAGTAATAGTGGAATCAGAGCCCTACGCGCGTCACAACGGAAGGGTCTGTTTCAATATTGCATTTTGTCTTGTCTCCTGGAGTGTCTATTTTTTGTGTGCTTTTAGCATTCATAACCTCTATGTGTACCTGAGATAAGATCCTATTAATAGTGGAATCAGAGCCCTATGCACGTCACTACGGAGGGGTCTGTTTCTATTTGTTTGGGCGATTGATCTCTGTTTTGTAGTTCTCTATTCACGATGGACTAAGGCATAGAACTTAGGAAAAACTAAGGCATTACTTTGGCATCTTTGGAACCCAAGGCTCCCTATACCACCATTGGCAGTGGTTGGATATGCAGGAAACCAATTTTAATTTATGGGTGGCAATAAGGAGTTTTATATTCACCAAGGTGGGAGGATTTGAACCCACAACCTCAGTCTCACAAGAATAGTGCTTTACCACTACACTATCTCTTTGTGTTGTCACTCTAGTTCTCGTTTCTTATATTTAACAAAACTTGCATCTCTTTATTACTTTTTGAGTTCCCAAGAACAACCCTTCCTTTTACATTTTAATTCAAGGAGTCTCAAAAATTGTTCTCATATATCTGGCAATAGGGTTTTGTTCTCTACATACTCATGGACCCTACAAACACCATGGAGGATTTCGATGAGTCACCTCTACCCAAGGTAACACTTGAGCAACAATGCAAGCTCCTGTAGCACGAACTTCAAGGTGCTCAAAATGAGATCTGACAACATGATGAAGTACTCTAAGAGATGCAAGCTGATGAAGATAACCTTAACAGGGTGGTAAAAGTTACTCTCTCTGCCCGATCAGATGGCATGCATTCCAAGATTAGTGTTAAAAATAAACAGTTTCTACGGTTTGATGGTCGTAAGGATGGACCTTTAGTTCTTTCATGGTTGTCATAGTTTGACAATTTTTATACTGATGAAACATATGATAAAAGTGAAAAAGTCAAATATGCCCAACATAAGCGACCACATATCACCTACTAGAATTGTGGTAAATCTACACATACAAAAATAAAGTGTCGATTGCGACATCTTCACATGAAACCACTTGCAACTCAATTGCATAACATAGATTCCCATAATGAAGACATTCCTCCTATTTGGATAGAGAAAGAATGGAGAACGACATAAGTACCTTGGGTAACAATATCTCAATTCATTCTTTACTTTTCATGCAAGGTAGTATCAATAACAAGCTGGTTAATATTTTACATGATGATGGTAGTTCACATGATTTCATTTCCCATTTATTAGTACAAGAACTTAAATTAAAAATAGTCCCTTCCTTGTATAAAGTGAAAGCTGCATTTCAAGGTAGTCATTATAATGTAACATGAGAAGTGCAAGATGTTATGTATAGCATAGGCCCATTTGTAGATGCATGAACATTTCTAATTGCACCTTTGCAATCTTAATATGTTATACTTGGTATGCCTTTTCGTCATCATTATAACCCATGCATTGACTACCATACACATACATTTAACTTTGAATTTAAAGGTCAAATCATTACTTTGTCTATGCGGCATGATTTCCAACCATTTCCATTGATTAGTCATACTCAAGTAAAATGTGCATTTAGGAAAAGACTCAAATCATGCATTGTTTTTGTCAATGTCATAAATTATTATACTCATACACTTCCTGATGCACATAAACCTTTCATGACTACTTATAAGGATTCTTTTATGTCAGAATATCCCTCTGAACTACCACCATCTCGAGGATCGTCTGACCATAGCATAGACTTAGTTCTTGGTAGTTCTCCTCCTCGTAAAGCACCTTATAGACATGGCCCACTACACACCAAAAGGAAATAGAAAACCAAGTAAAAGACCTACTATAGAAAGGACTTATAAGGCCTATTTCTTACCCATTTGGAGCACTAGTTCACTTACTAGAGAAGAAGAATAAAACTTATCAAATATGCATTGATTATAGAGCCCTTAACAAGATCACAATAAAGAATAGATACCCTATTCCTGGAATAGATGATCTTTTAAATAAATTATGAGGATGTTGTGTCTTTAGTAAAATTGATCTAAAATTTGGTTACCATGAGATTCCTATGACACAAAGTGATATTTTTAAGATTGCATTTAGAACTCAAACTGGGTGTTATGAATTTATGGTAATGCCTTTGGACTTACTAATGCCCTTGCTACATTTGCATGAGTGATGAACAATATTTTTCTTGATTACCAAGCTTTTGTTCTTGTATTCTTTGATGATATACTTGTTTACAATAAGAATGATAGTAAGCATGAGAGGAATCTTTAAACTGTTTTCCATTTGCTATGAGAGAACACACTTTATGCTAATCATGAAAAGAGTTACTTCTTTCAATGTAAGCTAGAATATTTTTGACATATTATTTCAAGTGAAGGCTTGCATGTGGATCCAAAAAAGATTAAAGTTATAGTAGAAAAGCCTACACCATAATGAGTCAATGATGTTTGCTTTTTGCTTGGGTTGGCTAGTTTCTATAGGAAGTTTGTTCAAAATTTTTCTTATTTATCAATGCCTCTTACTTTATTATGGAAAAAGAAAATAAAATTTGCATGGGGACTTATCGAACAACAATCCTTTGAAAAACTCAAACATGCACTTTCATATACACCTCTCTTAGAGTTACCTAATTTTTCACAACCCTTTCATGTCATTATCGATGCTAGTGGCTCACAAAAAGGCGTTGTTTTAATGCAAAATGATCATCCCTTTGCATTTGACACTAGGAAGCTTAAGCCGTTAGAAAAGAATTATAGTACATATGATAAAGAATTGTTAGTGATTGTGCATGCTTTGCAAATTTGGAAACACAATCTTATGGGCTCTAAGGTCTTAATCTAAACCGATCAACAAACTATTAAGAATTTATTAAATCAACCCTTAATCTCTAATCGACATCTTAAATGGGCTCTCCTAAACCACAAAGGCAAAGTTTCACCTTATCATCATCATCTACATTCATGTCAATAGATGCAAGTGACTGACATATGCTTTTGATTTTCATGGTATAGTCACTTATTGATATGCCCTTTTTCTCCAATGTATGTAGCTTGCTCTTTAGTTCCAATTTCCGTGCATTTGTATTGGTCTCATACAAAATCACCAAGCTTTTCCAAGCCTCTTTTGGAGTCTTGACGTCGTGTATTTTTCCAATCATGCTATCTTGTATGCTACCAGATAGCCAATACATTACCTTTTGTGCTCCTTGATTCCATTGCTCATATGCTCGTAATTGGTCCATAGTGCGATTCCTCTCTCGTAACTATAGAGCGTTTTCGTTCTCTCCTTCAATGTAGTTCTAGTAGCCTTGTCCCATCAGGAAACTCTTCATTCTGAATCTCCAAGCATGGGAGTTGTTATTTTGCAGCTTATCGCTCATAAGCTAACTCATTCCATCTGTGTTTGCCATTTTTGCGACAATTCTCAACACTACAAGAACACTACAAGCAGTACTAATTGAACACTATCTGACTTTGATGTGACATTTTTGATATCAAAGAAACATATTTTCCACGTATCAAAAGTACACAAAATCACCTGAAATTTTGGATCTAGAATATATGATGTTTATCAAACAAGATACAAGTTACGGTTTTGCAAACTGAATAGTTTTTTTTTGTTGACCCCACCTTGCGAGCTTGAAACAGAGGTCGAAATGGGCTACATTCATGCCAATTTTTCGTAACAACCTAAGGTCATTTGTGAATCATGCTTTCTCCATGCCTTCTTGCATACTCTTCATTGTCGGCCTTCTCAAGAAGCTCTCTATAGCCACACACACACAGACTGAGGCAAGGAAGAATAATCTTCTTCTTCTTCTTCTTCTATTACATAAAAGGAATGTACAAGAATGACCTAAAACAACATTACAACAAGTGGAATATATAAAGAAAAGTAAATAAAAGAAATCCTAATATGCATGAATGTGTAAGCTGGCAAGAAACAAATGTGCCATCACTCTCTAGTAAAGCTCAATGAAGTATCCCTGATATATATCGGCATGACCACTATATATGTCAAAGAAATGAAAAACTGATACCTATCATCCTCGATCATCACATGTTGATCTTGATATCTCACTACTGCCTACACCACACAACTCCATGAATTATGCCTAACTATGGATAGTGTTCAATCTCAAAGACTACTTTCTGAAAATAACAGCAAAATACTTATGAGCCAACATTTAGCCAAGATAGGTGTAGATCCTCAATTCATTGACTCCTTGAAAGTACATACAGATAGATGTTGGGTAGTGGAGGCTATAGGTCACATGTTGAAAAGACCACGTGCAACATATGACCCATGCAGAATACATTACCTGGCATCCCCATTCATAAATCTTGGCACACACACAACTATCATACATGATGAAACATCCGAACCTATCCTTCACACACCTCTGCAATCACCCCCTAGGGCTGAACATGTTGCTCCCATACCTACTACTTCTTTGAGTGTGCCAACCATCACCTTTAGTAACCCAACTTCTTTTTCATCCTTATTCTCTTCTTTTGATAATCCATTGTATTATACTCCCACCCGTCCAACACGTTAATCCATTGATCTCGTTCTTGGACACCCAACTTCCAAGTCATCTCTCTTAGGTCACCCTCATACTCGATCTACATCTCTTAGTTTTCCTATCACTCAAACTCCTTTAACCGTAGTTTCCCCTCCAACCTCTCTTTGACCTATTCTCCAACCATTTGTTCCTATTTGTCAAACCGCTTCCAACCCCGCACACTAACCCCTATTTCCTTTCCCATATCGATATCGACATTACCAATACTCACAACCGTTGCACACACAACACCTAGCATCCCTATGTATATGGTAGATATTGCACACATTCCCATGTCCAATCAAATGGACATATCACTTCCCCTAGTACCTCCTTCTCCCCCCACGGTTCCACCATCTCCCATTTCCCTTCAACCACATGCACTTGCACTCACTTTGTCATTAGACACTACATTCATCCTTCCATTCCCCATTCTCCATTCCCCTTCCCTTGCATCAACAAATGTACATATTGCATCACCACTATACATAATACATTAAAATCCATGCTCTAGTCTATAAGACCACTCACGACTCAGTATCATAGACTCAAGGAATGAAAAAACATTCTACTAGCTCACTTTCTACAATTACAACAATGTATCTCAACACTTGAAGCTAACAATGAAGGCATGCAAGGTCAATACCATACCTTAAAGGAAGCTCATAGTGCACTTGAGGCAAAGCTCCTAGAAGTAGACCAAGAATCCATACAAATGGTAGAATGCCATCTTTGCACACAAATGGAATGTAACTCCAAACTTCAGCACAAGATGGCATTACTTCAGCACAAGAAGGGAATCGTCACTTGCAACTACAAAATTAAGAGAAGTTAGCAGCTACCATAGAGAATACTTGAGGTGCAATGATGAGTCCATCAAAATTCCAAGCGGTCCCCTTGAGAATATTTGCCTTATCCGTAAAGATTATGCCAACTTACAAGAGGCACATGACAAATTGTCTGAAGAGATGACACAACTACAACAACAAAAGGAGTTAGAACCTACGATTGATCCAAGTATACTACAATAACCACCTCCATTAATCTCTAGCAAAGTTATAGTTATCACATTACATCAATAGATAGTAGAAATGGAAACCAAGTTATTCCAATACGAACCATCTCCATCTCCCCTTGAGGCACCAAAAGAAGAGGAACTAGTGAATATTCATGTGGATCAATGCATCACATAGATCTATCTTGGAGATACCCATTATTTAGCATCAACCTCTTCTAAGCATTCTCATAGGAATCCATACTATGTCAATGATCATCCCCATTGTGCTTGTCAAAGCTATGTATCTCTTGTTTGAAACTTGTACACACAAATACAAATTGTATTTGTAGCCAAGTGCTACTCAAGCACTATTTTCATTATCAAAGAAGCTTAAAAAAGGAACATTCAAAGTGACCGAGGCAAAGACCATAGAAGTCACTCTTCAAAGGCTTATCTATCCAATGGAAAGGATTACATTGAAGCCCACTTCTCCACATCAACTGGAAGAAGTAAAAGAAGCCATTGGATAAAAAAAAAGACTTTCACAAAGCAAGAAGAAGAAGAAGTATGTGCATCCAATGCGTTCAATCAAAGGAAAAGACCTCCTCATAGTAGGAAGAAGAAGGACTTGCATCCATTGCACTCAGTCAAAGGAGAAGGCTTCCACATAGAAGAAGGATATGCATTCAATCAAAGAAGAAGACGAAGCACATTCATCTAATACAAGAAAAAAACCTCCTCATAATAGGAAGATGAAGAAAGTGCTTTCAATGCACTCATACAAAGGTAAAGATGATTATTCCACTTAAAGTCTCATAAGCACTTTATATGTGCTTCCATAAGTCACTATGAATTATATTCATCTAGAAAAAAAAAGTTTGGATAGACTCTCATGCATTAAGAGTCATATTAGAAGACTTGACATATACAATAGCTGCATATTATCACATAAATCACATTTCTTTGTAAATCATAGTCAAGGTATTCATGTTGGAACAAACTCCCTTCATCATCAACCAATGGAATGGACCAATACACATAGTAAAACATGTTGAGAATCAAGTCTCAATCATGCAAAAGGCTCAACCATGAGTTTTGCAATTGGAACAATAAAAAAGGAGGACCCAAAGTCATGGAATAAAGTTAGAAGCTCCACCAAACTCAGTCGAATTCAAATATCATCAAATCAGCCACCAAACAGTGCACCTAAACTGATTGGTGGCTAGTTAGCTAGATTGTAGAAACTGTAAAACTCTATATAAGCATCATCCCACCTTTTTTTCTTGAGTTGTATGCATTCCACAAGTTTCCCACTTAGTTTAGAAAAGTTATAAACTCCAAAAAGCAGCCCCTTTGCTTGCTTACCTCATTTTCTCATGATTTTGCTCCTCTCTATCTAGAGGTGTAGTTAGGCTTTTCCAAATCTGATTGTACTAGATTGCTGATCAATGTTTGATCTCTCATTGTACTCATTTTCATTGATTTCAAGGTTCATTTGGTCTCTCATATAGTGCCCTCAACTTTTCCAAAGTTTCAAGTTATTTGGCTGAGTGAGTTGTGAGAAATCGCCAACTTTGTGAGCATATATCTCTACACATAGGCAGAGATTGTTGCAAACAGGTAGCATATTTTGGAGAGGATGGTTCTTCCAGCTCCAATATCCATTTTGGATGATTTAAAACTTGTTGCGTAGCTCTTATAGTCTATGATAAGTTTGAAAAATGCAATTTTAAGTCTCTATAGTGGTGCATCAAAAAGTTTAGAACAATGCGCATATATCATTGCTTGTGGACCTAATGGAGGGTAGCCATCTTCAATTTTTGCATTGGTGTGTTAGAATCATCCCCCATTAGTGGTATCAGAGCCACTTTGGAGGCTTGGAGGCATTTTTGGTTAGCATATTGAGGACTTGAAGGTATCAAGACAACTCATGGAAGCATAAGGAGGACTTATCAAAAAACAAGAAGACATACAAAGGGGTGTACGTCAATCAAGATCACAACTAGTTAAAGGTTTGTAAGGGAAAAGCTATCGAAAGGTAATATCCACACCTTCTAAAGCATACAAATACTTGAGGAGAAGCTATAAAAGCATCTTAGAGCTCAGTATGGCTAAGAGAAATGCACAAATAGAGATGTTAGAGAAAGGAAATTATCAACCATGGCAATTTAGAGTTAGCAACTACCTTATGGGCAAAGGATTGTGGGGATTAGTGAGTGGCACGGAGCCAATGCCTCATATGCATGATCCACCACTTCAAGGGCAGGTCAAGGCACTAAATGAATGTATAGAAAGGGATAGAAGAGTCATATTCATTCTATCCTAACACATAAGCAATAGCATGATAGGGCATATACAAGACTTGGACACATCCAAGAAGGTTTGGGAGACCTTGGAGAGATTGTACTCTTCATCAACCAAAGCAAGGAAGATTAAGCTCAAGAATGAGCTAAATAATCTTGGGAGAGCACTAAATACTAACATAAATGAGTACATTTTGAAGGTTAAGGAGCTTGCAAATGCCTTAGGCTCAATTGGGAGCCTAATCAAAGATGACGATCTTGTTGCGCACACTCTCAATGGCTTGACAAAGGATGAAAGGTGGAAATCATTCACAACATCAGTTTATGTGAGGGATTCCCTACCACAATTTGATCAATTGGTCACATTTATGGTGACCAAGGAGATGAACCAAGGAGCTTCAAAATCAAAGGGCAACGAAGCCCCAGTTTTCTATGAAGGTAGAGGCAAAGGCAAAAGAGGTGGAAAAAACTCCCAAGGTAGAGGGAGAGTAAGGTCAAAGTCAAGATCAAGCAACCAAGAAGGCTCCAACCAAAGCTATGGATCAAGAGGAAGAGGAAGGAGTAGAGGAAGAGGAGGAATATCACATGGAAGAGAAGCATCCAATGGAGAAATTGTGGAAAACCGGGTCATTATGCAAGAGATTATTCATCCAAAGGGTGAGGCAATTAAGGATATAAAAGGAACCAAGGTAATTATGGTAGTACTTGAGCAAATTTAGAAAATGAGAACTTGCTTATGATGTATGGTTCAAGTGAAAGAGTCAATTCAGATTTTACATGGTACATTGATAGTGATTGTAGCAACCATATGAGTTGCAATAAAGATGTTTTCTTTAATTTACTCTCCCATCACTCAAGGACATGTAGAGATAGGGGATGAAACTGAGCACAAGCTTACACATGTGGGAGATGTTGCATTGAATGGATCTCAAAGCTCCAAGGTGTTGAAGGATGTGTTGCATATGCCAACCATCACAAAGAACTTGGTTTTAGTAGGTCAAATGGTTGAAAGAGGTTATGAGGGGAGGTTCAATGATCAAGGATGTTTTTTTGAAGACCCCATGCACGATGAAAAGCTCATGGAAAAAGGAAAGAAGCAAGGAGGACTCTTCACCATGGAGGTAAAGCCATCAACCCCTCACATTGTCTACTTGTCAATTGGAAATAAACAGATGGCAGAAATCGACTTATGGCATAAAAGAATTGGACACATAAACTTACAAAGGATGAAGGACATGCAAAGGAAGGGATTGTGAGTGGTCTACCTGATCTTACATCTCAAAATATGCAACATTTGTGCCATGCTTGTCAATTAGGGAAGCCAAGTAGATTGCCATTCAAGAAGGGAGCACACATGAGCAATGAAGTGTTGAATCTCGTACACACCATATCTCAGAAGACACTCATCACTTATTCACCTATAAATGTTCCTACTGTAAGCCGCCGGATTGGCATTCTGTATTCTCATAATTCCTATATTTTTATATACCGCACGAACCAGAAGGTCGTAGCAAAGCATTGTATCTGTCTATCAATCAATGAAAAGGCATTGCGGTGACTCTCCGGTGACAACAAGCGGGATCGCCAGAATGTTTGTTTGGGCAATTACGATCGGTGAAGTCGTCGTAGTGCAGTATTCTTGAACTCTGAGTATTGTTGTTCTTATCGCTGTATAATTACATTTAATTCGTGATTGATACAGTAAGATTAAGTGTGGATAATAAGTCTGCGTAACGGAAAGGAATAACTCCTGCGTTATGTACGGTGAAAGGTATTAACCTTAGTATGAACAGTAAATCTGTGAGAGGACTAACCAAAGTCTTGACAGCAATTCATATTATACAGAGTTTTGAACATTAATGTATTGCGACTTGGATAAGTTAATTGGGAAAATCAAATTAGAGGGCCTCTGATTTATCAGACCCTTACCACTCCCAAGAACCCAAAGAACTTAAAATGTCTGTAATGTAAATGTGCATTTTAACATTGGTGCCGTCTGTGGGAAAGTGGCCACAGATTGTGAATCAATAGTAAGGTGGAGCAGTACGCAAGTGCTGCAAAGGTGATATATGCCGGTTACTCGGTCTGGCAAGTCGTATCCGAAGTACAGGAGAGACTAGCATCCTTGGGCAGTACCAAATTTGTTAGGGACACCCCCAGGAGGTAGAAGCATAGACCGGTTAAGCCCAATCGTCGAAGGAGCGGAGCCAGTTAGCTGTGATTCCGGTACCATTCCGGTGACACGTGGTGCAATTTCGATAGATTCCGGTGTAATTTCGATACAGTTTGCAGAAGGTTTAGTAACTTCGGAGTGTACAGGGATGCAGTGCATAGTTGACCCGACACCGTCTGGTCAGGATTCGCACCTTTCCGAGGATAAAGTTGTGCTACCCAGAAAGATCGTTGACGGTGAAAGAATACCCTGTTTTGGGGAAAGTTCGACAAATTCCGGTGACAGTTCGGTCCCAGTTGTAGGGAATTTATAGCTTTTCGGTTACAGTGTGATACTTTCTGGTGAATCTTCATTTCGGACACCACTGTTCGGGGCAAATTTTCCTACCTGGGACATCAAAGTTGAGGATAGGCTCTTTGATTTGGAGATCCATAAGAGATTGAATGCTATTTTTAAGCCGGAAGGTGAGCAGTCTGACCATACAGACTCCGAAGGACCAGAAACACCTTTCAGGAGACAACCACGGTACCACTACTAGCACCATGAGTGGTCAACAACAGCAGCAGCAGCAGCAACAACAGCAACAGCAACAGCAGCAGCAACAACAACAGCAACAACAACAGCAATAGCAACAACCAATTCCACTTTGACCGGTTCCAACAGGGGTTACTTACACAAAGTTCGGTGGATTTCCAGGTGACGACCCTGATGCCCATGTGCGCACCTTCGAGATAAGCTATGCAGTGCTGAACCATCCACCCGATCTGGCGTACAAGGCCATCGTATTTCAGGCAACATTAGTCAATGAAGCAGCGAGGTGGCTAACAGAGTATGATATCAACCATTTTGTTACCTATGATGCGGTAAGAAATGCATTTTTACAGAGGTTCCGGTTGAAGAAAAATCCTACCGACATCTTCGATTACTTGCAGAACAATAGGCAGAAGCCGCACCAGACTGTTCAGGAATATGCAACGTTGTTTAGAACTCATTTAAGACAACTGCCTCCGGCACATGCCAATCTGCCGGATGATGTGATAACTCAATGGTTTATTAACGGTTTAATCCCACAATTAAGACAAATTATGATCATCCGTTGTGTGGGTGCTATGACACTAGATGCTATTATCGCGATGGCCCTACAACTCGAGCATAAGGTTGGAGGATTCACTAAAGACTTGGATTGGCTAAAAGCTAGCAAGAATGTTACAGATGATCCGGCTAAACAAATGTATTGCACTAGGTGTAAAAATCCAGGGCACACTATTGCTACCTACGCCCTTAATCAGATGTATTGCGCCATCTGCAATACCACCGGACACTCAACCAAAAATTGTGCATCTCATGCCAAAGTGTAGGGACGAGCAGCTGTAAATGCCATTATACAAGAACCAGGACAGCCGGCCACCCACTACGTGCCACCGCAAATGCGAAATAATCAGTCACAAGGATACAAAACTTACTGAGGACAGCGGAATACCAACTTCAATTCAAATGGATGGAAGACAGGTACATCATCGAAAGGTACTTCCTTGCCACCACCTCGATGTCACTTTTGCGGTGAGCTTGGTCACATCTAAAGATTCTACAAGGATGCAGCCGAATATGACAAAAGAAAGAAAGAGCGTCAGAACCCAATGACCAACATGGTCTATATCTCACCAGTGGAATCGCAAGCCGTAGTGGTCCAGACAAGATCCGGTAAGCAGTTGCAACCCGCAGCTGAGGTGTTTGAACCTGGCATCCGTGAACAATAGTGAATCTATACTAAAGCTAGCCAATGGACCACCAAAGAGCCTATCGTGTTCCGGTGACACATGTTCCCCTGCCAAAGGCGAGAGCGCATGAACAAGATTGTATCCCAGTAACAGGAGAATCATCATCAGAATCGATGAAGAGTACAATTCAAACAGATAAGGTATGGGATATTCTCTCTAAGGTGACAATTACACTCCCCTTGGGGCAGCTACTCGCCTTGGTGCCCGGAGTTAGGCAGCATTTTCAACAACAGGTTAGTCTCGGATCTCCCAGTACTCCGGTGACTGCAACAATACAACCGGAAACTAACTCTACGGTGGATCATTCTGTCCCCTTAATCATTGTCTGGCATAAAAATCACAAGATTACGCAAGTGCTAATTGATGGTGGTTCCGGTGTGAACATAGCAACTGCAGCTCTCTGCAAGAAGTTGGGGTGGACCCACATCGAGCCCGTTCAATTCTTTGTTAGAATGGCAGATCAATCCCGAGTCCATCCGGTGGGACTCATAAGGAATATCCCGATTACTTTGCAGGGTACCACGTTCAAAATGACTTTCGTGGTATTGGAACTACCAGAATCCAGCCTCGACTATAATCTTCTTTTTGGTCAACCATGGTTGAAACAGACCAAAGTTATACAGGACTCGTCAGCGTAGGAACTGACTTTCAAAGATAATCACTGTAAATATGTTGTCAAACTGGATGCCATTCAGCCTTGCAAGCTTCCTGCCCGACCATATGTAGCAAAACCGGTCCACATGTTGGATGGCTTATCCGACGACGAAGAAGAGGTGTTTCTACAGAACAATAAGGATTTGATTTCCTTAGGTACTATAGATCTTCAAGTTGTAGCAGACAACTGGAGTCTGGTAGCCTGTACGGTTGTTCTCGTGACCGGAGATGCAGATACAGATGATAGTGCTGCTATGGATGGAGCCACCCTACATCACCTTTTACAGTCAACTGACGATTCGGTGAAACCTTGACAATTCTATGTCTCAGAAGACCATTTGTCACCTATAATTTGGGTGATGAGGCTAACCCGCGACCTGTTAAGATTAAGGCAGAATTGTCTGAGGCATTTCAAGAAGATTTGATCCGACTCCTATGTGAGTTTTCTGATGTTTTTGCGTGGGACTATCGGGATATGAAAGGTCTGGATCCGCGAATCTATCAACATCGAGTTGTGCTTAAGCCGGAAGCGAGGCCAATTAAACAATCTAGTTACCGAATGAACCCCAACTATGCAACACAAGTCAAGGCAAAACTCAATTGGTTACTGAAGGTGGGATTCATTGTACCAATCGAGCACGCTGAATGGATATCTCCGATTGTGATTGTTCCCAAGAAAAACAAGCAGCTGTGTATTTGTGTGGATTACCGAAAACTGAATGCGGCCACGATACCTGATCCATTTCCTCTCCCCTTTCTTGACACAATGTTGGACAGAGTAGCTAGACATGAGATGTACTCCTTTCTGGATGGCTACAGTGGTTATAACTAGGTCAGAATGGCCAAAGAAGACATACCGAAAACAGCTTTCATTATGAATTGGGGTGTGTATGCTTGTACAGTCATGTGGTTTGGCTTAAGGAATGCTCCAAGCACATTTCAATGATGTATGCAAGAAATTTTTTCACCCTATCTGACTACTTTTATGCAAGTGTATTTAGACGACTTCTCCTTATTTGGCAAGATTGCGGTGCACCTGTATCATTTACGGTGCTGCTTTGAGAAATGCCGTGAATACCGATTATGCTTGAATGTGATAAAATTTGTGTTTGCGGTTGCTTGTGGCAAACTCCTTGGCCACATTATCTCTTAGCAAGGCATACAAGTTGATCCGGACAAAGTTGCAGCTATGTTGCAGGCACCAGTCCCCAAAACACCAAAAGAAGTTATGCGATTCCTGGGACAGATTCGGTGGCATGGTTGCCATCTACGATGGTTAGCTCATTTAGCAACACCGCTTAATCGGCTAATGACTAGTACTCCACGACAGTTTCAATGGACTCCGGAATGTCAAACTACATTTGATCATTTAAAAGGATTATTGACACAGGCCCCCATTTTGCAACCTCCTGATTGGGAACGCCCATTCCATGTCTTTGTCGATGCATCGGATATAGCCATTGGAAGTGTTTTAATGCAGCAAACTGATAAGTGGTTTTGGCCTGTCTATTATGTTAGTCGTCGATTAGCTTGTGCTAAAAAGAATTATTCAGTGACTCAAAGAGAATGTCTCGGATTGGTGTACTCTGTGAAGAAATTCCGGCATTATTTGCTAGGCCGAAAATTCACCTTTCACGTGGATCATGCCGCACTTGTATATTTGGTCTGACAGCAACATTTAGGAGGTCGCTTGGCTCGTTGGGTTTTATTACTACAGGAGTTCGACTATGAAGTGGTTCATCGACCCGGCACCACACATGCATTAGCAGATTTTCTTTCTCGATTGGATTCCAGTGAAGCTCTGGTGGACGTTGATGACACCACACCAGCAATTTACGTTAGTGAAATGGATCGTGACGAATCTGCAGAACCTCCTGTGCCACCTACCTACTATGATCAGTTATTAACTTTCCTTACTGACAGATGTCTTCCCCCTCAAACTTCTCTTGCTATGCAACGGAAAATTGCAGTTTACAGGCGTAGATTCCGGTTGATTGTCGGACAGTTGTACTACATAGATCATACTAGTGTCTTACTTCGCTGTATTCCACCACATGAAGTAAACTCGGTTATTGTTATGGCACATTCAATACCCTCCGATGGCCATTTTGCAGCAGATGTTACGTACCAAAAAATTCTGCAAAGTGGGCTTTGGTGGCCTACCATGTACAAAGACGTATCTTAGTTTGTGCAGCAGTGTGACACTTGTCAACGATCTAGACAACCATTACAATGTTGTTTCTTTCCTCTGCACCCTGTATTACCTTTGGAACCTTTTTAGAAGTGGGGTCTTGATTTTAATGGGCCAATCACACCTCCAGTGACCCTTATCAACAATCGCTATATACTGACTTGCACAGATTACTCTACCAGGTGGGCAGAAGCTTGAGTCTTACGGTCCGCGACAGCTGTTTCGATGGCAAAATGCTTGATGAAGGATGTTGGTGGATTCTTAGACAAGAAGGAGTTTGAGGGTTTGTAGGAGAAAAGGGGAAGAAACAAGAAGAGAAAATACACATGGAAGCTTCTGCCGATTGATTACAGTAAGGCAATTACAAGGTTTGAAGTACAAGACAAGCCAATACCTCTGTGCACAATCCCACAGAGTGCCCAAGTACAAAATACCAAAGATCCCAAAGTCTTCTTGCCGCCGGCCTCCTCTGCACCAGACCTCCACCTGCTTCAAGCTTATCCTTGTGCACACCTTGCACCAAGCTTCCACAAGGGGGAGGAGTGAATACCTTCTGTCGGCACGCGCCCACTACAATGGGACCTTGAGATACTTGGGGGACTAGCTTAGCACTCTCTACACAATCCCTTAGGCACTCCCTATGCACTCCTTCACTTCCACTTCTTTGCGCCGTCGCACTAGTGACTCTTTCACTTCTCTCTCTTGCTTCCTTAGGCTATGCTCTCTTTCTTCTCTAAGATTGGTCCAAGAATGCCCTTGCCTTCATGTGAGTGTGTCGATCACGTACGCTCCTAACTGCAATGGTATCTTGGTCCTCACTTTGATGTCCCAAGATTGTCCTCACAAGTGGCAGCCAACGACTCACTGTTTTGTCCTGTAGTGACTTTAGACTAAAACCAAAAATTTTAATGGGGGGGCCATTCTTTCACCTGTGCGTACACTTTGCCGCTTCACATACCTTCATGTTTCCTTTTAAGGCTTCACTTTTGCACATAAGAGGGGGTTCACCTGAACCTTCCAAAACACTTTAAAACACACTTTGAACCTTAGGGAAATTAGAGAAAATACCTCTGCAACCTGCAACCCATTTTCTCCAATTTACCCTTTGTGGACAATTCATTGTGCACTCCCTGTGCACTTTGACACCTGCACTTACGCACTTTGACTTTGCACCTGTTGACTTTGACCTTGACCTTGTTGACTTTGACCAGTTGACTTTGACTAGTTGACTTTGACTGTAGTTGACTTTGACCAACATGACTTTTATGGGCTCAACAAAGGACGTCTTCTCGCGTTATGGATTACCTCTAGAACTTCTGACCGATCAAGGAACACAATTTGCTAACAATCTAATGCGAGTACTAACACACACTTTTCAAATTCTGCATAAATTCAATTCCCCATACTATCCTCGTGCTAATGGCTTAGCTGAAAGTACCAACAAGACGCTATTGGGTATGCTTCGTAAATTGATCGTGGAATCACCAGAAAGATGGGATCAGTTACTACCTACAGTCTTATGGGCATACCAGACTACATACAAAGTTGCAACCGGACTGACTCCTTTCAAGCTTGCTTATGGGTTGAAAGCAATCGTGCCAATCGAAATTATAGTGCCCAGCTTACGCATGGCCATCACTCAGAAATTGTTACCCGAAGACTCTTTGCCATTTCGGTTGGACGCACTCAGAGCTTTGGATGAACATCTCTAGGAAAGTTTGCTGGTTCTTCAAGAAGTGCAGTTGCGGCAAGCCTGTACCCATGATCAGTTTCTTAAGACTCCAATTTTTATGGTGGACCAACTTGTGCTCTTTTACAATGCTAAGGCAAATCATGTTGCTGCGAAATTTAAATTATGGTGGTTTGGTCCTTACCGGATTAGTGAACAAGTGGGACCAGCTACCTTTTGGTTGACTACCTTGACCGAAGTTCCTCTTCCTAAAGTGATCAATGGTTCAAAGTTGCGGCCGTATCACCAAGCGCCTGATTCTCACTGACGTGTTCTCCGTTTGTTTTTCCACGTGTCACTTACTTTCTTTTTCTTTTCGCGTGTTGGTTGAATAAAGACCGTAAAACTCCTCATTTTGATACATAATCATGATTAATCGCCGCTTGCATTATTGAGTCTACACATGCATGCACGCCGTAATTATGAAGGTTATCATCTCAACACCGCGCGATGATTAGGGTTTTCGATCGCCTTCCATTGCCGAGTGTCTACTTAATCTTCTTGTTTCCCCTGTTAATCGCTATTGTGTCTGTGTTTTATGTCTTTGCTGTGTATTTGTGTTCTTGCATTTTCGCGTGCACGTCATGGAGGCTCTAGCTAATTTTGCTTCCTTTCATGAAGGACTTACTCCTGATGTGAGTGAGTTCTTGTGTGTTCGAGGCCTGTTTAACTTTGCTGAATTGCCTTGGCATTCAGTGGAGTGTCAACCATTTTATGCGCAGATCATATCTGCCATAGCCACCACACCTGCTACCGAGCAAAGTTGGACGATTACATGTTTACCATCTCGCGTAGTAATCACGTTAGCATCATTCGCTGAAGCATTTCGTGTGCCCAGGGAAGGCATGGAGAATGGTCCTCTCCTTCCGGTAGCCACCATGATGGAATTATTCCCAAGACACTCATCCAATGAGTACGCCATTCTCTGTCGCCCTGATCCTGAACGAACCATATTGCAATTCTTAGTTGCCATATTGAATTTACAGAAATGTACTTACGGGATTTCACGCCCATTTTATTCGATGATTGACATGGCTTCTCGTGAGCCTGTTAATTTCGCCTCGTTCTATTTCCGGTGCATTCACCGTGAATGCGTTACGGTTATTAAGCATGTTAACAAGGGAGATCTTCTGCGTTCGCGTTTACCACATATCCTTACCTTTTTGTTCCCCGACATTCAAGCCATGCAACCCTCGCCAAGAGCTCCAATTTTGTATCATGAAGAATCTGCCCAAGTGCTCAAAGATACAGAAGATGATGATGAAGATCTCTTCCAGCTTCTCCACCGGAAACGTAGACGGATAAGCCCCTCTGAGAGTCAAGTACACGGCTCCACCGTCGGACATGAGGAAGAGGTTTTCCACGACACCGCTACTTCAATCGATGTGGAATCTTCTGGTCAATCTTCTCTAGATAAGCAACAGGATCAAAGTGTTTCCACTACCGACTCTGACGGAGTTTCTTCTCGAGAGAAGTCTCAGCAATAGTCCCAAGAAGATGTGCAAGTTAGTGTTGCAGGAATTCTCGATGAAGCGATCGCGTTGGTGGAGTCTGTCATTCCCAGAACTGAAGCGATTATGCAGCAACCTACCGGAATAGTGTTGATGCCCAACACCCTGATACCCACTCCTCCACCCATGAGTTTGGTTACACCCATTGTCCCTGTTCAATCGATTGTTCCTGAAGAACCCCCTACCTCATCTTCTTCTCCCACCTATTCTCCACCGTCTTCCCCTCCCATGTTAGCAGCTTCGTCATCCCATCCACTACCTCCTCTTTCTCTTCCGGTTCCCATGTTTACTGAGTTAGAATCAATGGGTCATATGTTGATCCAATTTTCACAGCAACTACCAATGCAAATGAAGGAGGCTACTGACAATATCAGACAACAATTACAACACAGCGTCGATGTACTTGAAGCGGATATTACTCCATTGCAAGAGGAAGTAGATGCAGTGAAAGCTGAAAACCATGCTTTGCACATACAGATTCAACAGCTCCAGGCTAGACTTGCCGAACAAGATTCGTTGATCAACCAAAGAGATGCTGTGCTGGCTAAGTTAAGAGCCAAAAATGATTTGCTAAATGATCCTGCTGTAGAGATTCTACAGTTAAAACAGTTAGTACAGGATAAAGATGATGCTCGTGTAGCACTTGGGAATTTATTCGAAGAAACGTGAGTACAGTTTGATGAAGTTGTGCAGAAAGGACAAGAGATGGCTGATTTAGCCAAGCAAACTAATGCAGAACTCTAGCTTGCAAACGCCAATCTGTTTCAGGCAAATTCTACTCTTAAAGCTCAGATGAACTCAACCAATCAACTGCAGAAGGAGATAGCAAGGATAAGAAAGGAAAGAGATGCATATTACCAGACTATTCATTATCAAGCTGAAGAACTGGAGAGAAGAGAAAAGCAGCTCGGTTATCAAACAGAACGTTTATCCAGAATAGATAAAGAGATTGAAGACATGAAATTGAATCGTGACGCAGCCCTTGCAAATGACTTCTACCTGCAAGAGGCATTTTTGCTGACACAGGCTGATATTTTAATGAGTCAAGTAATTGCTGCAAGCTCTGTTCGTATTGACGCCCAGTTAGTCAAACGAGAAACTTTAAAACTGATGCTGGATAGTTTGAAGCAGAAGATTTCCAGAACCTTTAAATTAGCCCGCACCATGTATGTACAGGGCATAGTAGATGAGCCCTAGATTTTGTTTCCATTGCGGGTTCAAGTCCACCGTGTGTGCCAGTGTAAGCCGTCGGATTGGCATTCTGTATTTTCATAATTCCTATATTTTTATATACCGCACGAACCAGAAGGTCGTAGCAAAGCATTGTATCTTTCTATCAATCAATGAAAAGGCATTGTTGTGACTCTCCAGTGATGACAAGCGAGATTGCCAGACTGTCTGTCTGGGCGATTGCGGTCGGTGAAGTCGCCGTAGTGTAGTATTCTTGAACTCTGAGTATTGTTGTTCTTATCACTGTATAATTACATTTAATTCATGATTGATACAGTAACATTAAGTGTGGATAATAAGTCTGCGTAATGGAAAGGAATAACTCCTGCGTTATGTACGGTGAAAGGTATTAACCTGAGTATGAACAGTAAATCTGTGAGAGGACTAACCAGAGTCTTGACAGCAATTCGTATTATACAAAGTTTTGAACATTAATGTATTGTGACTTGGATAAGTTAATTGGGAAAATCAAGTTACAGAGCCTCTGATTTATCAGACCCCTACCGCTCCCAAGAACCCGAAGAACTTAAAATGCCTGTAATGTAAATGTGCATTTTAACACTACATAAAATTCTCTTAGCCTGTTTACAATTAGGCTCTCAAATCTTAACCATAGAAGCATTAACTATGGAAGTAGACATCTACAAAAGGATTCGTAAAATGATCAAATAGAGAAGGAGTATTCAACAAAATATCCGGTGCCACTTTTCCTTTACTAAGAAAAACTTTACATCTAAATGATGAGAGAGATCTTCTTCACTTCTAAAGTGTCTAATGACTCTCACAACTTCTAATTCATCACATCTCATGCTCTCTTCTACATGCCTTGACTTTCTACTTGTATATATGGGCATATATGTTCAAGCTCATGACCAAAACAAAAATATATGTGAGCTAATTACAAGTTTAATGTACATATGTATAAAAATCTTAATTTCCTAAATATGCATTATCTTCAAGCTGCACTTCTTGGTCTTTTCTTCATCTTTTGAATTCAAGCCTTTATCAAAAACGTCAATTTATGGTTTTCATGCACCAACAACACACCCAATGCGGATACCCAGAAAAGCTTAACACTTAGACAAATACAATGTGCATAGATTCATGTGTGCACGTGTTACTCTATATCATGTGACTTACTCAACTTGTTGAAATATGAATTTGTGCACACTTTAATTGTCAAAGTGTTAACCTTTTCCAGGTATCTACACTCACAATCGCAATGGTTACTTTGTATTTTATGCCTTACTAAGCTTTTATGATTCCTTTGCATATACAATTCTAGAGATAATGAGGAAACCTAACTCTATATTAGGCTCTCTATGTTCATTGCTAGTCACGCATCATTTTCTTATCATAGACATTAAATAAACGATGAAATCTTTACTTCTGAAGAACGCTAACTAAATACAATTGAATGCTTCCAAATGATTCATTGAATTATTCTACTCAAGTATAGATGTGAAGATAGTTGAAATCTAAAGTTAAATTAGAAGGGAAAGTTTCACATTTGAACTTCTTTCACAATCATGATTTAAGGTGGAGAATGTGAAGATGCATCTCTAATTTGATCTTATCGTTTTCGTATGTTTTCTCTTTCTCCACATAAAAAGATGACGGCTTCTATATTAAAATACAAACTTCACCTAGTGCTCAAATATTTTAATGGCAAAGCTAAACTTACCAACGTATCCATAAAATTTGCAATTGAAATCAGATGAACACAAACATGAAATGCAGGGAAAGCAAACTAGATGATTCTTTGAAAATTGATAAGATTTAATGTTAAATTCTAAGTGTGATTTCTCTATTCTATTACCCTCTTAGGTTGCAATTCCATCAATTTATTTCCACTTTTCTAGTTCCTTTTGGAGTAACTATACCAAATTTGTGAATTATTTAAGAGGAATTATTAGTTGTTTGATTCCTTTGGAGCTAAAAAATCACATACATCTCTAAAGTGTTTAATGGTATGGAACTTGTCCAAGATCCAATTGTGAGGCTTGAAACATAATCACCTCTCATTATTTACCTCTTCATCATTTAAGTATTCGTGTGAGCTCAAAAGAGGGCTAGGTCTTTAAAATATAAACCTACACTCCTAACCTTAAAAGAGAGTGTAAAAGATGAAAATGTATTTATGGCATAAATAAAAGCCAAATTATTATTAGAGGGATGGAATACAAAATAAAGGCACAACCTTATGCATATGGAGTGATTTGGATCACCAAAAGTCACCCAAGGAAATGGAAGGACAAAGGACAAGAAGTGGAAGTCAAGAGGTGAGAGAAGATGCAAGGGTAGGTGAAGAGACACAAACTCCCATGCACATATCTCTATATATAGAATGAAATTGAATGTGAATCCTTTTGGAGATTATATAGAGCTCATGCAAAAGCATATGCTTGTAATTATCTCACAAATGGATATCATAAGGGCCCTCAATAGTGTGCCACAAAGCACATAGGTATTTGTGTTGCATACCTTTGTTGTAGATAGCCACATTGTGGAGGTGATATCTCTCTATGTATTCATCCATTTAATGCAGATAATATCTTGTTTGAATGCTTATTGGTTTTAATTCTTCTATATCAAATATCTTTGCTAGTTTCATCTCCAATAGTTACGGGGCAACATTTCTTGTGAAACTTTAGTTTCTGCTTAACCTGAGTTGATAGGTAGTCTCTCTTTAGATACTTGGTTTCCTAACCATATGAACTTCAAATAGAATTATTTTTAGCTCTTAAGAAAGATAAGAGTTTCTATCATGTGTGGGAAAAATTTTAGAGTCAATGGAGCTCTGTGTTGTGATTGAATCAGGGTTTAGGAAGCATGTGTCTAATAAGGAATTGTTTAGAAGATATTCTCTAACTTCTATTGCATATAATCGAGTGAAATTTATTCACATTTGGTATCAAAGATTTGGTATAGTGCATTGACACTCAAGCTCATGGTTTCACAAAGAAGATCACTTGAAGGAAATTCAGAGATGGAAAAGAAAACTTGGATCTATGAGCCTGTGGAGTATGCAACATTCATGCTATTGGAAAGCTATGGAGATAAAGCTTCTGTATGTAAGAAAATTTTGATGCTTAATGTTATTTGAATTCATACACTCTCTTATTCTACTCTCTACTAAATATTTGATGTCACAGAGTCATGATATAAGTGATACTAATCACTTGGATGAAGACTTTGGAGCAACCTATATGAGAGGATGAAGATTCACGCAAAGAATCTTGGATGAGCAACTACATATACCTACATATGAACATTGTATGCATGTTTTGGGATATTGCACTGAATTAAATGAAGTGCAAGTTTATATTATGTACATGTCTGAATATTGAAGCCTATATGTAAGCTTGATGATAGCATTATATGTTAGCTGAGAGAACATATATTTTGATGCCATAAAGATTGGTAAGATGCAAGGCTGCTATGTATGAAGCTTGTGGATGTATTGTGTTGTGGATAAATCCCATTGATCTAGATTTGCAAAAGAAAATATGTATGCTCATGTTATGATAACTGAAAGTGTTCGATTCTTGAGTTGATATATATGAAGTCAATTAAATCCTCTCATTTGTAAAAGTCAAAGCAAGGTGGGCAAAGCTTTGATGAAGCATGGACACAAATCTTGGAGCCAAACTGAAGGAAGGACCTCAAGCCAAGAGGTTTTCAAACACATAGTGTGTGCACTTGAGGTTTTGAAGACTTGAAGATTGAAGAGAAGCTGAAGGTGGTCAAATCAAGCATGTCCATAAGAAGAATCTTGAAGAGTGCAAGGAGTTGAAGAATCCAAACAAGGGCTTCCATAAAGTGTTGAAGACTCAATAAGTACTTGAAGACATTCCCCAAGGTTGCAAGGAGCACAAGAAAAGTTCCAAGATAGAAATGTCACCCAAGAGAAACATGCAAAAATGGTTGAAGTTGAAGAAGTTAAAGAAGTCTATTTGCAAACCTAAGGGCTAATGTAAAGGGTTGAAAACAAAAATCCAGATTGTGTGTGGTGGTAAGTTCTAACCATAGAACAAGTGAAGGTGCAATGAAAGGTTGAGGCAAGTAAGAGAACCAAAGAGAGTGGCAAGCCTATGTAAAGGAAAATAAGACCATCCCAAGAGGAATGTCAATCCTCATTAGGTGCAAGAAGCACCATTGTTAATGATGAAGGTGGTATGAAGACCACAATGAAATGATTAGCTCAAGGACTATGTCTCCCATTTTTAACCTTAAGGAAGCATGTAGACAATATACAATTGAGCTCTCAATTATTGATGATTTCTAGTGTTGTTTTGTAGGGGATGAAGAAAGCTTAGAAGAATGGAAGCTATGATTGTTTCACATGAAGACAAACTCTTTAAAGATTTCATGTATGATCATCCCATTGTTGAATTTACAAGTATATAATCAGCCATGAAGCATGGAGAAAAGATTGTGAAGCAAGGGATAGTTAGCTTGCAAGGATTGGAAGATCCAAGAACAATCCAAAGAAGAGAAAGTTGAGCCAGCATAATTTTTAGATTTGGAAGAGAATTATTCATTCTCAAAGAAAGAGTAAAATCAGCCTTAAAAGGTAATTTTAAAGTACTAAGAGGAGCCACCTTTATGGAAGGAGTGCTTTGAAGGAAAAGAGTAGACATGACATACAAAAGAATGGATGAATTCAAATTGGAAGAAAGCATGCCAACCGTGACATCATCAAAAGGAGATGCAAAGATTGTAGCCGTAGACAAAGTCATAGATGATCCAAAGACAAAGAAGGACCAACACAAAGCATCAAAATATAGAAGAAATGAAGCTATGAAGGCATAAAAAGAGAGAGAATTCAAGGAGTGGAGAAAGAATAGAGTGAAGCAACAAAGGTGTTTGTATCCAAGGTGATCTAATTTGATTGTAAAGGTTTATACAAAGCATGAGAAGAGATATTCCTAGGAGCCAAAGAAGCAAAAATTAAGCTGCAAAGGAGCCAAGCTTGGAAGCAAAGAAGGAAGATCACTAACATATCAAAGGAAGAGATATGAGCGCAATAGAAGCAAAATGTGAAGAGGACAAAATTTGGAGAGTAGCATGGACTCCAAAGTGTAGCCTTAGGGGGAGTGTTGAAAGATATAGAACTTGTGCAAGATCCAATTATGAGGCTTGACATATAATCACCTCTCATTAGTTACCTCTTCATCATTTATGTACTTTTTGTAAGCTAGATAGGAAGCTAAAGCCTACATTCCTAACCTCAAAGGAGAGTGTTAAGGTAAAAGGTGCAAATGCATTTATGGCCTAGATAAAAAGAAAATTATGATTAGAGGGATAGAATACTCAAAAATGGTGAAACCATATCCATATTGAGTGATTTGGATCACCAAAAAGCAGCCAAAAATGGAGGAACCCAGCACAAGAAGTGGAAATTCAAGAGGTGGGAGAAGATGCAAGGGTAGGTAAAGAGATGCAAGCTCCCATGCTCATATCTCTATATATAGAAGTCCTTTGAACATGCAATTTTGTGGAGATGACAAGGAGATGGTGTAGAAGCATGTTAGATGTTTACGCACCAATGGATATCAGAAGGTCCCTCAATAGTGTGTTACAATGGACATAGGTAATCTAGCTACATACGTTTTCTATACACAAGCACCCTGTGAAGGTGATATCTCTCTATGTATTTATCCACTTAAAGTATATCATATCTTTTTCAAATGCTTATCTCTTCTAGTTTTTCTTTATTAAATATCTATGGTAAATTCATCACCAATAGCTACTAGAAAGATTTCTTGTGAACATGAGTTTCCTACTTAACATGACTTGACAGGTAGAATCTCTTTAGAGAGTTGGTTGTCTGATCATATGAACTCCAAATGGAATGATCTTGTTAGGAAGCTTACGTTTCTACTATGTGTGTACAAAATTTCAAAGTTATTGGAGCTCTCAATTGTGACTCAATTTTAGTAAGCATGTGTCTAACAGGGCACGTCTCTCTCTCTCTCTCACACAGAGCTATGGATGCCACTATGGCCTTTTGATTCCAACAGTCTTATTTTAAGTGTGTATAACGTTTTCTGCCACGTGTATAACATGTGCTGCCGACGTGGAAGTTAAAAGTAGACTCAGGCATCGTGTTGAGGAGTCAAATTTATTAGAAAATATTATTACAAGATATGAAACATGCACATAGAAACATATATTTAGATTCAAATGACGCGGAGAGAGAAAAAATAATAATAAAAAAAAACTTCGGTCTCGATCATTTTTTTTTAATGTAAAGGAAGTTCGGTAATAGCCTACTCTCCCGGACTTGAATTAAATAAAAAAAAGTACAAGAGAAGGGGACTAGTGCCCACGGGACCCCCCAAATCCCACAAAGCAGGGGAAGCTTTTACAGAGCTTAGATGACATTACAAAGAAGGTTAATTACCCTCTCATCACCCTCATGTGGGGCCCACTTGGGTTTAAGCTTGTTATCGATCAAAAGGAGTACTTGATGATGCCTAAAGGGGGGGGATTTTTTACAGTTGACAATCCTTTTGCCAAGGAGGAACAGCGATTTCTCAATTGACCACTCCTTGGGGGAGTCACCGAAGTTGAAAGCACATCTTTCCCGCCAGATTTTCCATAGAACCTCCCCTCTGATGGCGTTCCAGAGAGTCGCGGAGCAGCCGATCGCTTCTCCCAGCAGGGCTTGCTGCCAACTGAGACCTTTTTGAAGTCTAATTCTCTTTCCAACCACCTGCCAGAGTTTGTTGGAGTTGGGGCAGGTAAAGAAGATGTGTGAAACATCTTCGATAGACCGGTGGCAGCGTTTGCACTAGGGAGGGATCCCACAAATTTTGCTAGCCTTAAGGTTGGTCCAGATTCCGTGATGAAGAATTTGCCATAAGAGGACAGACTTTTTGATTTCTATGAGGGGGTGCCAGATAGCCATGAACTTCATGTCCCACCGAAGCCGCGTCCATGACAGGCACCACTTTTTGTTGAGGTTAACCTGATAGTCGATCGTTTCTTTGATGTTCGGGATTTTTGATAGACTATTCCCATTGTGCCATTTGAGACCAAGCGAGCTCGGCATGTCGTGTCCCATGAGAAGGCGAACTTTGTGTCGGTCCCAGGCAAGAAATCTGCTTTGCAAAGTGTTCCATTCTTCATGCGAAATGTTGATGCTAGGGTCAATATCCTCAAAGTTGATCCAGTGGTTGGTGTCTTGTTTCCAGTGATGTTTCCATTTTTTGAAGCCTTTGTTCCATAGCTTCTTGGCGTTTTGAATGTTCCAAGATTCCACACTCCGGATGCCATGGATCGGAAACCAGATAGAGTCGTTTTGTTTGATACCGGCAGCCCACTTCCAGTCTTCACTTATTCTTGTGAAGCTTTTGACTTTATTCCAACTCTTCCAAAGGGAGCACACCGGATTAGAGCCTTTCGGGAAGACGGGGATCGGAGAAAACAGCAAGGTCAAGATGTCAAGATTCCTCCAATTTGGGAAACCCATGAGCGCCAACTCATTCTTGTTTCTGAGGATCAGCTTGGCCCACGAGGCCTCCCCGTTGCACCAAGCCTTAGTCATCCATTTGGCCGACAGTTTGTTAGCCATGCACCCAATGTCCAAGATACCAAGTCCCCCACTATCTCTATGGCTGGTGCAGATGGACCATTTGATTTTAGGCACCCCCCTCCTATTGTGGTCGCCCGTCCAAAGGAAGTTTCTACAAATACTATCCAGTTTGGACAGATCTTGCTCTTTCGGTCTCCAACAAGAAAGGAAATAAATGGTAGATGATAAGAGGAACGTGTTGATGACCATAGCACGACCAGCAAGATTGATTTGCATACCTCTCCAATAGTTAAGCTTGTTTTCGAGTTTGGCAAGCACCCAGTTCCACCGCTGTTCCATAGAGACGCCAAACCCCAAGGGAATCCCCAGAAGCCAAAAAATTTGGCCCTGCGGGATGATTTTACAGCCATGATCAATGAGAAGGTCGGGCTGTGACCCACCAATAGCTCTAAAGGCGGTCTTAGAGTGGTTGATTATGGATCCAGAGGCATCACAAAAAGTAGCAAGACACTTCCAAAACGTCTCAAGGCTGGTACTATCATTGTGCACAAAAGCGTTCATATCATCGGCAAAAAGTCTCATGGTGATCTGACTGTGGTCATGCGGCAAACGAAGGCCTTTAATGTTACCAGCTTCCACGTGATGCTCCACCAACCTGCTAAGACCTTCCGTGGCAATGGCAAAGAGAAGGGGAGCCAATGGGCACCCTTGTCTGATAGATCTTCTAAGTTTGATCACCTTTGAAAGATTTCCATTAATGTTAATTTGGGTCGATGCGTTTCCGAGAAGGGTCGCGATCATCTTTGTGAATTTCTGACTACATCCAAGATCCTATAGCGACTGAAGAATATAGTCCCATTCTAGCCTGTCGTAGGCTTTATCAAAGTCGATCTTGAGGAAAACCACTTCTTGTTTAGACTCATTTGCAAATTCAAGACCTTCCCAGATATCTATTATGGTTTCCAAAATTGACCTGCCTTTGATGAAACCTTTTTGGTCCTCGCTTAACCACGCTCTCAAGTGGCAAGAGATTCTGTTGGCAATGACTTTGGCGATGATCTTGTATCCTGTTTGGAGCATTGTAATGGGACGCCAATTCTCTATTCTGTTCTTTTCCCCTTTTTTGTGTACCAGTTTGATAATGCCATTGTTGAGGCAAGAAGGAAGCGCGCCAAACTTGAGTGCCTCTTGCCAAACCAAACGGAGAGGGGTGGCAACCACCAACTTGAAGGATTTAAAGAACTCATTAGTGAGCCCGTCGGGGCTCGGGCTTTTACCTGAGGGGAGGGCATCGATGACCTCAATGATTTCGGCTTCAGAGATAGAGGCATGAAGCAGAGAGTGAAGGTTGGGTGGTATCCTATGGGGGGAAACCCTAGATATGGCTGCCATACAGTCCCTTCTATGGTGGGAGAGGGGGTTTGAGGTCCCCAGGAGTCTCGTGAAGTGCCCTTCAATGATCCCAAAATTATCTTCTTCCGTATTGCATACATTGCCATTTGCGTCTAGCAATAAGGGGATCGATTCTCTGTTGTGTTTCCTTTTGAGGATACGGCACATCTCTTTGGTGGGTTTGTCGGCTTTGCCAGCCCACCACTCCTTGAAGAAAATTTGCAAATTTTTCCTTTGTATCTCTTCCTCATATCTCAGCAGCGCTCTGATTTTTCGAAGTCCTTTCTGGGCTTGAGATTTTCCTTTGTTCACTTCCTCCTCGAGCCGCCAGAGTCTATGATATAGAGCTTCTCTACGAGCCCGCCGCACAGTCTCTAGCATCTTCCTGGAACTAATCATGATCTGTCGTGACGACCGCACTTCTCCAACACTTGGCTGGGGACAAGCCAGAGGCAAATGCCTCCTTCCACACATCAGAAATTTCTTGATGGACGGAGGGGAGAGAGAAGGAGGGCACACTGGCATGGAACCACGCAGCCTTACGAATCTTGGTGGGGGGTTGAAAAGTGATGACGATCGGGTAGTGATCAGAGATGGTGAGGTCGGTGCGTTGCGAGAGGGAAGGGTGGCCCCACTGATGAGTAAGACTCTGGGAGATGTAGCATCTATCAAGTCTAGCTTTCCTCAGGTGCTCGCCTGCTTGGAGATTTGACCAAGAAAAGCCCTTCGAGTCTTTGAATTCGACCAAATCCAAGTGTAGTTTAGTTTTGTCCCACGTTTCTTTCTCCCGACTGTCGATGACCCTACCCTTGCCCATCCATCTGTCCGTAGGGTCCTCAACCATGTTGAAGTCACCACAGATAAGCACGTTGTGGGGGAGTGAGTCCAAGGAGGCCCAAGTGTTAAGTCTCTCTAACTCCCCATTGGGGGCATACAAAGAAACTAAAGTAAAACAAAAGGGAGCACCGAAAGAAATAGCAATCCATCGATGGCATTCATCTTCAAAGGAGTTCTCGAGCTTTTCGAACCAGAGTTGATTGATACCGATTACCGTTCCGCCGGATCCCCGCTGATGCGTCGTTGAAATCCAAACATGGGTCGAGGAGACATGTCTAAGCCGTTTCTGGAGGTCTTCTCCGTCAATTTTAATCTCTTGGATACATATAAAATCTGGGTTTAGGCTAATGTCGCGAAGCCATTGACCAATGATGGTCGTTCTTGAGGGGTCGGTTAGCCCTCTAGCATTTAACGAGATGATGATCATTGTCGTAGTAATCCCTCTTTGCGGGAGGGAGCTTTGTCCTTTCTTTTCTTGGGTTCATCTTTCTTTTTCGCTCGGATCGGATCCCGAGTTAGCAATAGGTTCTTGTGGGGGCTTTTCCACGGTAACTCCATAGGTTGTTTTCCTTTGCGGGATGCCTCCTGCTGGGAAGAACTAGACACCGTTTTCGGCTCCGTTTCCAGAATAGTCGATCCGATGATGGAGCTTTCACTATCCATGTTATCTTCGTTGCTGGTAGTAAAGCCGTCTTCTTTGCTTGTGGTGTAACCCTCCTGCAAGGTTTCTTTACTGTCAGGGATCTCCAGGCCTTTGACGGAGCAACAACAGATTGAAGCTGTTGGAATAACAACAAAACGATTTGAATGTGGAAGCTGACGGACTGACGGACCTTCTATCCGTCGTGACTGACGGGCGTTCTATCAGTCGTGGTTGACGAGCCGCGGGCGATTGACGGACTTTCTATCCGTCGCAACTGACAGGCTATGTATCTGTCGCGATTGAGGAGCCGCGGGCGATTGACTGACGCGGCTGACGGACTTTCTATCCGTCGTGACTGACAGGCTCTGTATCAGTCGCGATTGAGGAGCCGCAGGCGATCGACAGACTGAGAAGTGAGAACTAAAGTGTGCGCGCATCAATCGTGTGGGCCTGCGACTGACTGGCTGCTCTGGGTCCTTCGCGGCCGGCCACGACTGACTGAGTTAAGGGCAGGCAATTGACAAGGGTTGGAACTTGGAATTTCGAAAACCTTTTCTGACGAGAAAGCACCGATGACTGTGTGATGGGAGGTGCGTGATTGACAGCTTTGGAAGTCATGCTTTCCACAACCTTTGAGAATGTAATTGATCGGAAGTTACAACGACGGCATCTTGATTCCTAAGTAAAGTTTTTTTTATGCAACAACAATCATTTTTTTTATCATCAGATGCTTGATCAATCGCCGACTTCTGACGACCTCCTTGTGAGCTAAAACTGCCGCTGGGCTTTTGAAGGCTTTTTAAATTTCGGTCTCGATCATTGCTTATGCACCAAAATAGTATTTTAAAAAACACGTTCAAATAAGGCATACATTTAATGCACCATACGGAAAGAAAACGTTAACAGTGAAGACTCTCAGCTTCTTGATGTTAATTTTTGGATAGCATTCCATTGACCGACGAACTTTCAACATAAAACGATTGTATGTATGCATGTATCTATAAATGCAGATTGTTCAAGGAAATTAATTATCAATTGCAAACATGTGTCCATGTGTCCTTGATCTAGTAATCCATGATTATAAACAATAAGAGCCACTTTTTCAAATATGAGATTCACGATAAACAAATATGTAGGATCCATCCCTCTTCATTTCAGATCTACTTGTGATCACATGTGTGGATGGCCATGGTTTGGTTGCACGAGCAACCTCCTCCATCACATCCGCAACCACACCTAAAGTCTAGAGATGTGATGTGTCTCAAGTTTACTCGACTGGATGCTTGTCGAAGTCTCTAGAGAGCTTTTGAGAAATCAATCTTAAAGGTTGTCCACATAACTTGTCCAATACCTTGTGCACATACCTTGTTGAAGTCTCTAGTGGAGAGCCTTTGAGAACTCAATCTTAAAGGTTGTGCACATACCTTGTCCAATACTCTGAAACGGATTGGACAAGGTATGTGCACAACCTAGTGGTTAAGTCTAAAGGATGGGAAAGGAAGAGGTCTTGGGTTCATTCTCATGAACGGATTGGGGAGATTGATTTAACCAAGGTATGTGCACAACCTACTGCTTAAGTCTAAAAGATGGTAAGGAAGAGGCCTTAGGTTCGTTCTCATGAATGGATTGGGGGTATTGATTTAACCGCTACGTTGTCAACAAACCTTGTCCAATACTCTAAAACGCATTAATGTTATCTTGACATTAACCTAGTTTATAGCATTTTTCCCATGGATTATGAACATCCCTAAGCAAATTTCTATGTCAGTCCCTTCCTAGAACTGTTTGTTGATAAAGCTATCAAAATGGGTGGATTCTCTATCTTTCAAAAGTTTTATTTTTTTTGCGTCTCTTCGCCTAATTTGAAACCTTGTTGGAATAAATCCAAGACTAAATGTTTTAAAGTATGATCTTCGCTACGCGTATCTGAGTATACGATCTAGTTTCCCATACCACCATAAGTCATATTCTACACAGGTGTGGATGATGTTTATCTTCAAATACTAACACATAACTTGGTTGATATCTTTCGAAGAAGATGGAAAACAGCTTCCTTTCTTTACCTTTATAATGTTGAAGAGGGTTTTTACACTCGTTAACCCATCATCGTTATCAATAGTTTTATTTCAAGGAGTTAGTTGCACCAGTTTTCTCTAACTAATAACTATTTCACCATTTAATTTCCACTTTGAAAGATGTTTTTATCCTTGAAAGTTGAGAGGAATCAAAACGTTATCTAAATTTCCGAAATATTGCTAACTTCAAAATCAACAAGAAAACGTTTTGGACATAGAATTAGATTCTGTGACTCATGATTTATTCCTACATTTTATACAACTCTTATACTTCTTCCAACCTTGAGTTTATCCTTTTCATGCAGATGCAGTAGGAAAAGAATTTCGAAGCATCACCATGTAATATTTCAAATCTTAAATTAGACATCTTATTTAAGGACATCTCCTTCAACATTCTTGGTGAAAACTTACACTTACACTTTTCCTAATCTAGTCATGGTGGAAACATACACTTACACTTGTATTAATGTAGTCATGCAATGAAGAGTCTCACTAGCATTTGTGAAAGCTGTTGGATGAGTTGAGATCCAAATCTTGAAGATTTTAATTTACAAAGAATTTATCGCTTTGCCTTGTTTATAATTCTAAGAAACCTATAAGAAGTACATTAATTGGATGCTTGGCATCCCAAAATACAAGCATTGTGTACTTCAAGTGACTTGAAGAGATATTTGATAAAAGATTCGCTCCCAAATATTTTATACCTTGTTTTTGCAAAGATAGAACCCGAGTTGGTTCCAAAGATGTGTAGGATCTTTCTCATTAGATGACTTATATATGAACAGAAAACAACAATTCTCTTTTTTACGCATAACAATCTTAGAATATTTTCTCATACATTTATTAAAGGGTTGGTCATGCTAATTAGCAAATGTCCCAAACCGTTTTTCCTTTTTCTCTTAGAGGAAAACATGTTTGGGAAGACGAGAGTGCTTCTTGCGATGTCTAAGAATTACTAGACCTAGCTTAATCCCTTTGATCTTCATACTAAGTATGAGAAGAAAATAAACCCTCAACTATCATGCCAATGCTTATCTCTTTAATTCAATACTTGTGTTGGAACAAAAAAAAAAGAAAAATCAAGAAAAGGGTTTCTTTGTTTGTATGCATCCTCTCTCAAATCATTCTATGAGAGTGTCATCCAAAGATCCTTTACTTGTTCTTCATGAATGAAAGTGCTCTTCAATTGTATTTATATTCACATATAGATCCCTAAAGCATGGAGCTTATCCTTACGCCTTCATGAACATATATATGCACAAAACTATCTCTTTTCTATGCAAACTTAGAGATCAAGCATAAAATTGATGTGGATATAAGTGCTAACAAACAAAGTGCTGATTCTTCTTGTAAATTTCATGTGCAAAATAAGGATAAATACGTTCTCTTCCAAGGATAATTCATGTCCACAGATTATTCTATGTGCATTTTCTAAGACACATACTCCTTGCATGTTGCCTCCTTACATGGATTGAAAAGAAAATCGTGGAAAGAATTGGACTATTTATCTACTTTGAGATTTTTTATTCCTTTGATGAAGCCTTTTGTATTGTCAATGATCCAAATTTGCAGATGTCTTGCAATGTGGTTGGCAAGGGCCTTGGTGAAGACCTTGTAGCTCATTGGGACCATGATGATAGGTCACAAATTTTCAATTCATTTTTTTTTCTTTCCTTTGGATGATCTTAATAGCCCCATGAAGCACCTCGATAGTCCACCAAAGCAAAGAGGCTCCCACCAAACCAAGCGAGGAGGAACCAACAATACATCTTTAAATGTTTTGAACAATTGATAACTAGTGAGTCCATTAAGCCCATTGAGTTTACCTTTGTGAAGGGCTTCAATCACATTATGGATCTCCTAATCAATAAGGCGAGTATCAAGAAATCACAAAGTTTCGTGGAGAATTGATTTGGATTGAAATCTTGAGATGATGCCCATGCAATCTCAACTTAAAGGCGAAAGAAGAGGACAAAACCTTAGACGTTGTTTTAAATGATTGAAAATATTCTCACAATGTGTCTTGTCCTAATTCAGGTCTTCTTCTGATGGTAGCATACTTAATGCTTTCAATTATGCTTCTATATGTTGAGATATCTTCAAGAGGTTGCCCTTCATTTGCACATAGCTTAGTGTTTGGATCCATAGGTTGTGTGAGTGGCTTACATCCACTCATAACATACTTATAAAGTACATCTAGAAAGTATTACCTTTGAGCTAGGTAAACACTATTTTCTACATAAATAAATCAAATTCCAAGAAAATACTCGAGCACTCCAAGACCTAAAATCTTAAAATCATTCCCAAGTTTGGCCTTGATTATCTCAATCATCAAATTCCTTTGATGATCAACGCATCTACATATATGCATATGTAGACAAGTAGTCCTCCTTCCTTCTTGAGGTATAGAGAGGGATCTCCATCACTTGCCTTGTATTCAGAGTTACACAATTACTCCATAAGACTTTGATGTCATGCCCTAAGAGCTTGCTTTAAACCATAGAATTGTTTTAAGGTTTACAAAAAAAATCTGAATATTTAAGGTTTTCAAAGTCTAATGGTTGAGTCATGTAGACTGCCTCCTCTAAATCAACATTAAGATAGCATTGTTTACATCGAATTGATATATTTCTACCACCTAGATGTGGCAACCCAAAGGAGTGCCCTAATTGTCCTCATCTTTGGAACTTGGCTCAATGTTTCTTCATAGTCAATCCCATAGGATTGAGCAAATCCCTTTGCCTCAGGCCTTACTTTTTACCTAGCAATTGAACCATGAGAAGTTCTCTTCAATTTATAGACCCACTTGTGGCCAATTACCTTCATCCTTTCTTGTCATGGAATTAGAATCAACATGTTTTTGTATTCAAGCACTTCATACTCTTCTTCCATAGCTTCTTGCCACTCCTTTGTGTTGTTAGTAGCCTGAATGGTATGACTCATATTTTGTAAATTGATATTTCTTTGTAATAAGAGAAGGGATTTAGTTTTGATATCAGAAGAGTTACTTCAAAAGTGTGGTATCTTTTAGATCTCGAAGTTTAGAATGGTGTTACATAGCGTTGTTACATAGTAGTGTGGAACAGAGAGAAGTAAAAAAAGAGACAGTGAGTCTGGAATTACAGAGAAGTGAAGATGATCTTGTGAAACTATCTATGTTATGGAACTGCCTATATTGCGAAAGTAAGTCTAAAGGCAGAACACAGATATCTCTATGTGGTGTTTACAGTGCATTGTATGTTTTTGTATAACAAATTACGATATCATTTCTACATTGTCTTATATCACATAAGTTTTTAAATCTTTCCAAAGTATCTTGGTCATTTATCTCTGTACATTCTCTTGGTAATACATTTAATATTGGGCACTCTGCTCCAAGCTTCTTCTTCTTCCTTTTGATGTTCATGTGCTTCTGAAGACCTCAAACTCCAACATTCATTTCATTTATCATAGCTCTAGCCACTTCAATTATACATGTGTTCTTCCTCTCTGCCACCCTATTTTTGTTAGGTGTAAAACTGCAAGTGAGTTTCCCTTTGATTCCATGGTCACATAGAAAATCCATAAATTCATTGACAAATAATTCGCCCCTCCATCGAATCTAAGGGTCTTTATATACTTCCATGTCTCCTTCTCCAATAGGTTTTTGAACCTCTTGAAGTGGTAAAACACCTTTGAATTTGTCTTCATGCAATACATTCAACATGTACAAGACCTTGAATGATCATTTATGAATGTGGAAAAATATATATTACCTCCAATGGATAGGTCCCTTGTGTTGGAGGAAATATCTCAACCCCTATGCAAGGATGAAGCACGAATGACCTCCACAAGTGCCCTTGTTTGATCTCTTTACCCCACAAATGCTCTTTCTCAGAGCATATTCTAAGAACTCCAGTAAGCCATTGTGGACAAGAAAACAAATCTCACTCCAAATGGATGCTTACACAAAGAAAAACAATATCCACAAGATGAGCTAGCTGAATGCTCGTAGTTGCTAGTCAAACAGAGACCTCACATCACTCCAACAACCTTTTCTCCCAAAATATACAAAGAGTGAGTTTCACAATTGGGCTACCTTTCAAGCACTCTAAGAGCTACCCAATGACATTAAACTCATAGCAAATGAACACATGCAAAATAGTTCCAATAGAGCCTACACACAAAAAAAGATATCAATCACCCAGCTTCACCAAAATGAAGGTTTCTCCCAAAATACTCAGAGAATGCTCGCAAAACTTGGCAAGCCTAAAATATACTAATTACATCAAATGGATACATATAGGGGAAGAACCACTATGTTATGGAGCATCATAATGGAGAGGTGAGAACCTCCTCTTATGATGGATAAGCAAGATTAATACATGATTGCCAAGTGGCACTCATATGTGTAATGAGGATCTTACCCTTTATCGATAGAGAGAGAGAGGGAGAATCGATATTGAGCTATCACGCAGCTGGATGGAACAGATATCGAGAGAAATCTGTGTGTTTTGTCTGTGCATCACTGTCTCGGGATGTGTGAAAAATGAGGGGATTCATAGGAACTACTAACAGTGGTATCGGAGCAGGAGAAGTCCATATTTCATACTAGACTGCCCATGCGACTGCGCCAAGGAACAGCCACGCGACCACGTGAAAGGACGTCAAGCAGAAGTGCTCACGAAGAGAGAGAGAGAGAGAGATTCTCTCCACTCATGCTCCTCCCCTCCTCTTGGGTGAGTGTGTTAAGGATTTGTTGGGCTATATATACTACTCCAGATTCGCTGCACCTGCATATATGGGATAAATGGCGTCACCTGTGGCTACTGCAAACTACTTGAAAGGGAAAAGTTCGTGTGAAGAAGGTATAATCAACAGTGATTTTCAAACTTTTTCCTTGAGTTGGGAAGACACAAAGCATACTTTGGATCAAGATCCTGTAAAAATGATGAGGTATATATGTAATATGGGCTGTGGATATGGGGTATGGCCCTTGGGTTGATTGAAAAAAGATTTAGTCCCTCAGTTTTGAGCTTCTCAAAGTCACTCCTCCAAGAAGATTAGCATTTTCACTTCCTACTCTTGGCATACCCGGATTCTTTGGACCATAGCTTCCTCATATGATATCGGATTTCGAAAATCTTGGTCACGTTTCGAAGCTACACCTAATCTTTGCTTAGAAACCATTGATGTTGGATTTGGACCAGATTTGCCCCACCAAAATCTCTCTGCAGCGTTTCAGCAGGAACTAGACGGCCACTCCCGGGCCTAGTTTTTCGCCATCTGGTGTCCAAATTCACTTTTTTCAATCTTGGGATAGTCTCAAATTTTTGAAGTATAGGTGCTGGGATACATTTCTTGGACTAATAAGGACCATCAAATCTCAAAAGTTGCTCAGTTTTACTCAGTTTTCTCAGTTGGGGCTATTCCCACGTTCTTTTGGCTTTGTTTTGAATGGTTTTTGGTGTTTAGAACCTCCCCGAACCAACCGGACATTTCCAATTTTTATTTGGGCCTGGCGAGAATTCAAAATCAGTGACCTAAAGCTTCAAGGATTACTTGGATATCGCTTCTGCAGGTTTACTTTGTAACAGCGAAGTGCCCTTGTGATATATTTATCTTCTTCTTGCATATTTGAGCTTTACTTCCATTCATTTTCATATGCTCTAGTTAGCAAACAGGGGAAGGGAAGAAAACATGGAATCTAAAGGCAAACAAGTAGTTGAACATACTTCTCCATCTAAAGAGCAACTAGAGGATCCTGATTCTAGAATGGAAGAAGTAGAATTAGGGCAAGAAATAGAAGAGAACTTAGACGAGAAAGAGCCTCAGCAAGAGGAATATACATATGAGGGACTTTTAGATGAATTTGTCACTCGTGACCAATTCATAGACTTGAAAGAGCAAACCCTTAAATTAGAGAGAGACCTTGGTAGCATCACATCTCTTATACAACAGCTTAAGTCTCAAATGATCTCACTTGAGACTAGTGTCACCTCTTTCCTAGCTAGGAGGGAAAAAGAGACCCCTCCTATTCCTTTGGAGCTCACTAGGAAAGATACTTCTCTTCCTAGTAAGCACAAAGGAGAGAGCTCTAGGGAAGCTCCCCTCCTGAAAGACTTGAAGCCACCTACCTTTATACGGGATGACTGAGACAGGAATAAGGATGCAATCTACACTTTTTCACAAAAGTGGCATGATTTGCATCAATTGAAGGGCACCCCACCAGAGTACCGTGTGCTAGAGGCGAGTCTCTCCCTCGGGCCGCATGCTTATAAGTGGTGGATGAGTCTTAAAGAGGCGAACTCTATCCCTACTGACTGCACTCGGTTTGAGACTCTTTTTCTAAAAGAGTTTCTTCTTGAGAACGAGGAGGAGAGGAATTGGGATGAGTCGGATAGGATTACACAGAGAGTTAGGCCCCTGTTCGTCTCCCTATCCCACTATAGAGAGATCATTTTGAAACTTAAGGGCGTAGATGATTTCGAGAAGACTAGAGGGTTTGTTAGGGGCTTAGATAAAGCCATAAAGAGGGAAGTCAAAAGGAATGCGCATAAGAAGTTTGAGGAGGCAATCAAGTATGCACAAATTTATGAGGACCATAACCGTCCTCAGTATACTCCTATGGAGACAGATCATCCCCTCAAGCCTCTTAGTATGACTAAATTCAAGAAGTTGCCTTTTGGGAAGAACAAAGTTTTCATAAAGAAACAAAGATCACAAGGGCCTAGGTTATCCACAGATCACTTTGAAAGGGCCAAAAGAGAGAACCTGTGCTTTAGCTGTTTGTCTCCTAGCCATTCACAGTGGAACTATCCACTCAAGAAGGGGGAAGAAAAGAAGAAGGGACTGGAGTCTAGTATGGGTCCTAAAAAGGGAAAAAAGGGAATCCACCTAGTGTAGAACCTTCCTATTCATGGCAGCTCTAGTTGCAAGGGAGTGGAGGTGATGCACGAGGATATAGAGCTCACCTGTTGTTTGACTCAGTCATTGTGGTCACCACAATTCGGACCACATGACCTAGTTAAACTGCATGGTAGTGTATACGGGACCACGGTGCGGTCATGATAGATGACTCTGCTACTCATAATTTTATAAACTATGCTTTGTTTAAGAAATTAAAGATTCCCTAGTAGCCTAGTGCAGATAAATACATTATATCTATGATGCACGGGCAAGATAAGAGGATATGGGATACTATGGTATCAAATTTGGAAGTCAAGATGTAGGACTATACAGATTATATGGACTTCCAAATTATGAATATGGAGAGGACAAATCTAGTCTTAGGAAGAGAGTGGCTATGGGGGTTGGGAAACACACTTAAACTCAGCTATCAAAAGAACACACTTGAATTTGAAAAGAATGGAGGTAAAGTTTGTATTCAGGGAGAAAGAGATGTACCTAGTGCACCTCTCATTTCATCACTAGAGTTGTATAGTCTTTGTTATTCTCAGCATGTACAAGACATGTTTTTATTGTATAGTCATGATATGGAGCATTGTACAGACAACTCATCTGATGTATATTTTCATGCTAGGAATGTAAACATGGACAGGATTTTTTACTATTCTTTTTTTGCAAGAGTGTGTGGTTAAAAGTTTTAAAGATCTTATTTTGAGTATAGAGATGTTTTTCCCACGGACTTACCTAGAGGGCTACCACCTGAGAGAGGGGACATTGACCATGCCATTGAGGTTGTTACTAACACTAACCCTATTTGCAGGCCACCTTATAGGCTTAGTGTTTCTCAGCATGAGGAGGTTGAGAAGCGGTTGCATGATTATTTAGATAAGGGCTTCATTAAACCTAGTAACTCACCTTGGGCATCGCCAATGCTCCTAGTTAAAAAGAAAGACGGCTCTATGAGGCTATGCATAGACTATAGAGCACTTAATAAGGTAACTATCAAAAATAGGTTTCCAATGCCTAGATTGGAAGATCTATTTGATCAGTTACATCAAGCTAGGTATTTTACCAAGCTTGACCTTAGATCAGGATATCATCAGATCAGGATTAGGGTAGAGGATGTCCCTAAGACTGCATTTAGGACTAGATATGGGCACTATGAGTTTTTGGTGATGCCTTTTGGTCCAACCAATGCTCTTGCCTCTTTCATGAAGCTCATGAATAGTGTATTACGGCCTTATCTAGGACATTTTGTAGTAGACTTTTTGAATGACATTCTGATCTATAGTGCATAAGAAGAGGAGCACTTGGAACACTTGAGGAAAGTATTTCAAGTGGTAAGGGAAAATTCACTCTTTGCTAAGGAATCAAAGTGTGAATTTTTTAAAACAAAGGTTAGATACCTTGGGCATATAGTCTTCCAGGATGGAATCTAGATGGATCCTGATAAAGTAAGGGCTATTATGGAATGGCCACATCCAAGGAACCTAGAAGAGTTGCAGATCTTCTTAGGTTTATCAGGTTTCTATCAAAGATTCATTAAGAACTATGTCAAGATTGTTGTCTTGATGACGGAACAACTTAAAGGGAAAGGGAAAGCTTTCATTGGGGAGACGAACAGAAGCAAAATATGGAGAAGTTGAAAGTAGTAATTGCTACAGCTCCACTTTTACATATAGCAGATCTGAACAAACCATTTGTGGTTGAGACTGACGCAAGTGATTTTGCCATACGAGTGGTTTTAGTACACGATGGTCGACCAGTAGCTTTTGAGAGCAAGAAACTAGAACAGGCTCAGAAGAATTACTCCGTCTATGAGAAGAAGTTGTATGAAATTGTCCATGCGTTGAAGAAGTGGCTTCATTATTTATATGGTGCCAAAGTCACGATAGTGTTTGATCAAGAGAGCATTAAGTGTCTCTCTAATCAAACAGACCTTAAAGGTCATAAGGCGCGATGGGTAGAGACCCTTTAGGAGTTTGATTATGAGCTTAGGTATAGGAAGGGAAAGTTTAATGTAGTGGCTGATTCACTTCGCCACATGCCTATGCTCAATGGATTGAGTTTTACTCAGATCGCTAGTGAGCTACTTGATTCCATTAGAGGGAAATGTAGGATTGATCCTGCATATTTAAAGATTTGGGAAGCCATAGAGAATGGCGATCTTGATATACGGGTTTCCAGTAAGGATGGAGTATCGGCAGGTACTCAAGAAGGATTCAAGTGGAAGAATTACAGTTTCCATGATGGATATCTGTTATACAAAGGTAAGGTGTGTGTCCCTAGAGATATTAAGATGAGACGGAATATTTTATATGAGTGTCATGACACACCTAGTGCGCGACACCGAGGAGTTAACAAGACTTATGATCTTGTTAAGAGGCAATTTTATTGGCTTGGACTTCATAAGGACGTCCTAGAGTATGTGCTTAAGTGCAATAAATTCCAGGTCAATAAAGTTGAGAGGTTGAGGATTGAAGGACTACTCCTCCCATTGGATATTCCTAATGGGAAGTGGGAGAGTATCTCTATGGACATTATAGTCGGATTACCTAAGACACAGAGAGGGCACAACTCAGTCTGGGTAATTGTAGATAGGTTAACCAAAATGGCTAGGTTTATTCCGACACGTACTACAATGAAGACACCAGAGTTGGCTACACTTTTTGTAGAGAACCTATACTGGTTGTATGGTCTTCCTTTGGACATAGTTTCTAATCGGGATAAGAAGTTTACTAGCCACTTTTGGAGAGCAGTCTTCAAAAGGTTGGATATGAAACTTAGCATGAGTATGGCAAACAGAAGTTAACCAAATCCTAGAGGATATGCTTCGAGCATATGTGAATGAAAGGCAAACTAATTGGGAAGAGTACTTAACTATAGTAGAGTTTGCATATAATAGTGCCAAGAACTCTTCCACTGGGCATAGTCCATTTATGCTTATGTATGGGTTTTAGCCAAGAGCTCCTTATGTAGTAGGCTTGCAGAATGAAAAGGTTCAAGCTACAAATGACTTCTTGGAAGAGATGAATGATATGCTTAGGCTTGCTAAGGATAGCATTAGGAGAGCTCAGGATAGAGCTACAGCTTATGCTGACCCTCAAAGGAGAGACATCAACTTTGAGGTAGGACAGCAAGTCTATCTTAGAGTTCCATCTAGGTCTGAAACCATGAAGATGGGACCCTGTCCAAAACTATCTCCTAGGTATTGTGGACCTTTCCAAATACTTAAGAGAATAGGAAAGATGGCTTACCAGCTCCCACTTCTAGAGAAAATATTCAAATCCATCCAGTTTTTCATGTTAGCCGGCTTAAGAAAAGGCTGGGTGAATCTGACAACCTCATTCTAGATAATGAGGTAGTAGAGCCTATTTCTGTTCAATCTATTCCACATGAGCCTGAGAGCATACTACACACTCGAGAGAAATGGACGAGAAGTCACTTGTTTAAAGAGTGTCTAGTAAAGTGGAAAGATAGTTCAGAAGATAGTGCCACATGGGAGTGGGTTAGCACCCTTCAGAGACGGTTTCCCAACTTTAGATTACCTTCCCAAGAGTCTTCTTAAGGGGAAGGATATGGGGAAACAACACGGAGATATGACCATGTATTGCTATACATGGGGATATAGTGGGAGTGGTAGTTCTAATATTTCTCTTTCTATTAGACCTTCCAATACCATTTTTGAGGAAAAAAATGGAACTAAGGGGAAGGAAATGTTATGGAGCATCATAATGGAGAGGTGAGAACCTCCTCTTATACTGGATAAGCAAGATTAATACATGATTGCCGAGTGGCACTCATATGTGTAATGAGGAGCTTGCCCTTTATGGGTAGAGAGAGAGGAAGAATTGATATTGAGCTATCACATGGCTGGGCAGAACAGATATCGAGAGAACTCCGTGTGTTTTCTCTGTGCATCACTATCTTGGGATGTGTGAAAAATGAGGGGATTCATAGGAACTACTAACACACTACTACCAACTCAGAGAGATAGAGGTGCAACATTGCCTATGCACACACATAGGCATGCCTACTCAAAGAAAACAAACAAGCAAACAAGGGGCTAGCTTAAGCAAGGAACTTGCTTATTACACCTCCAACACTTAGTGCTCACTCTAAATGAGCTAAAACTCCAAGAGAATGACTGAAAAAAAGTCAACTTACATGCTACTTTTATAATGAGAAGTTTGCCCCTACAATCTAGGAAATACCTTTCCAAATCAGCCTCCAAAATTGGAGGACTTAGTTGAGATGACTTGGGGAGACGTTTATTGACTTTTTTTGATGGCAACTTGTGGCTTTTGGATTCCTTTGATTTCTCCACATTTGCATGATTGGTTTTCCAAAAATTTTGTGCTTGAAGCTTGACTTTTAACAACTTGTAGGCCACGATACATTTGTGTGTATGAGAATCAACACCATTGCTCACATGTAATTCCTTCTTGAATGGCAATATGCTTTGTTTCCCTAATTGAGAATAATAGCACAAATGATGCATATTTGGATATTTACAATTAGGTAGACCACTCACAAGGCCCTTCCTTTGCATTTTCTTCATTCTTTGTAAGTTTATGTGGCCAATTTGTTTATGCCACAAGTAAATCTCTACAATTTATTTATTTCTGATTGACAAGGTGACATTGTGAGGGGTTAATGGCTTTACCTTCATGGTGAAGATTCTTCCTTGCTTCTTTCGTTTTTCTATGATCTGGAAGTCTTGCATGGGATCTTCAAAAAACATCCTTGATCATTGAACCTAACCTCGTAAACTCTTTCAATCATTTGGCCTACTAAAACCAAGTGCTTTGTGATGGTTGGCACATCCAAAACATCCCTCAACACATTGGATCTTTGCAACCCAGTCAACAAAAAGTATCCCATATGTGTAATCATATGCTCAATTTGATCCCTTGTTTCTACATGTCCTTGAGTGTTGGGTGACTATTAATTAAATAAAATATCTTTATTGCAACTCATATGGATGCTACAAACACTATCTATGTATTATGTAAAATATGCATTTACTCTTTCACTTGAACCATAAATCAAATGAAAGTTGTCATTCTATGAATTGTTTAAAGTACTAGCATATTTACAATGGTCCCTTTTTTATCTTTGATTGCCTCCTCCTTTGAATCAGCAATCTCTTGCATAGTGGCCTGGTTTTCCATAATCCTAGCATTCTCCATTCGATGCTTCTCTTCCATGTGATCCTCCTCTTCCTATGCTACTTCATTTTCTCCTTGATCCATACCTTTATTTGGAGCTTTATTGGTTTCTTAAACTTCAGTTTGACCCTCCTCTCCCTCTACCCTAGGAGTTTTGTCCAACTTTTTTGCCTTTGCCTCTACCTACGTAGAAAACTGGGGCTTGGTGTCCCTTTGAATCTGAAACATCCTGGGTTCATGTCCTTGGTCACCATCAATGTGACCAACTAATCACATTTTGGTAGGGAATCCCTCACATACATTGATGTATCAAATGCTTTCCTTCTTTCATCCTCTCTCACTCCATTGCGCATGTGAGCAATGGAATCATGATCTTTGATTGGGCTCCCAATATTGCCCAGGGCATTTGCAAGCTCATTAACCTTCAAATGTACTCATTAATCTTAGTGCTTAGGATTTGGCTCCACCATCACGTGCTTGTCATTTCTTGAGTCTAGCACTCTCTTCCCATTTTAGACATCATTTTTCTCAATGATCAGCCCATAATCTCCACTTGAATTGATAACCTCACCCTTCCACAATCCATTGAACCCTCTTGTTCTCAACCTTGGCTTCATGAAGCCTTGCTCTCAACCTTGGTGTCTTGAACCTTCTTGATCACAACCTTGGTGTCTAGAGCATGTTTTCTCAATCTTGGTATCTTTAATCTAGTTCTCATTCATGCCAAGTATCTTGGATCCTCCATATACTATTGCAATTGGAAAGCTTCATCCAAGAGCTTTGCAACAATACCTTACATGTCTAAATCGAACCTATGGATTGGGAGATACACTTTAATCTTTGTTGGGCTTACGTATGAAGTAGCACCTAGTATTTTTTGTACTATTTGAGATACAAAGTGCCCAAGCATCCTTTCTAGAGGCCATTGGGTGCTCATGGCTTGTGGAATCTATCCACCGTCTTGTGAGTATAAATTAAAGAAAAAAATCTTTATTGCAACTCATATGGTTGCTACAAGCACTATCTTTGCATATGCAAAATCTGGATTGCCTCTTTCACTTTAGCAATACATTATATGCAAGTTCACATTTTTTTAGTTTGTTGAGGTATTAGAATAATTAATTTGATTAGATTTATATCCTTGATTACCTCCTCCTTTGTACCATCAATTTCTTGCATAGTAGCCCCATCTCCCACAATTGTAAACTATCCATTTGATGCTTCTCTTCCATGTGATCTTCTTCCTCTTCCTCTACTCCTTCTGCTTCCTCTTCATCCATAGTTGGTTGGAGCCTTCTTGGTTCTTTGAGCTTGCATTCGAACTTCCCCTCCCTTTGCCTTGGGATTTTTTTCCACCTCTTGTGCCAATGCCTCTACTTGTGCCAATGTCCTTCATTCGTCTCCTCAGTCATCATCAATGTGACTAATTGACCAATTCTAGTAGGGAATCCCTCACACACATTGATGTGGTGAATGCTTTCCACTTTTCCTCCTCTTTCAACCCGTTGAGAGCATAAGCAAGAATATCGTCATCTTGGATTGGGCTCCCAATTGATCCTAAGGCACATGCAAATTGCTAAACCTTCAAAATGTAATCATTAATGCTAGTTATTGATGCTTTCCTAAGACTATTCAGCTCATCAATTATTTGAATCATTCTTGCCTTGGTTGATGAAGATTACAATCTATCGAAAGTCTCCCAGACCTTCTTGGATGTGTCCAAGTCTTGTATATGCACTATAATGCTATTTCTTAGGTGTTGAGATAGAATAAATATTAATCTCTTATCTTTTTCTCTCCATTCATTAAGTGCATTGACTTGTCCTTCAAGTGGTGAATTATATACATGAGGCTTTGGACTTGTGCCACTGAGTAATCCCCATAATCCTTTGCCCATAAGGTAGTTTCTTACTCTAAAATTTCCATGTTTCATAGTTTTATGTATGCTTTCAAATTTTTGTATGTTACAATTTGAAAACTTCTCCCTTGCTAGCCTTCAACTAGTTGAGGTCTTCATTGATGTAGCCACCTTTTGATATCTTCTTGACTTGATAAGTCATCTATCTACTTCCATGCATTGTGTTGATCCCTCCAAATCTTCAAGATGATGCTTGTTAATGTCTCTAAATGACAAACAATGCTTCGGTACCACTGATGGTGAAAGATTCTAGCATCCCAATGTAGCTATGGAAGATGGTTGCCCTCCACTAGGCCCATAAAGAGTGATATATGCTCATTGGTATAGAATTTCATTGTACTTGTATAGAGGCTAAAAGTGCAATCTAGACACTTAAACTACACCTTAAGAGCCATCCAAAAAGCTTTGAATCAAGGGAAATGCATGTTCCAGCTATAAGAACCACCCACTTGATCAAGACATGCTATTTGTGTGTAACACTCTCTGCCTATGTGCAAAGATATTGCTTCACAAACTTGATATTTTCTCACAATTCACTCAATAGAAAAACTTGAAACTCTGGCACATTATAAGGAACTATAGGGAAGAAAGAATCAAGCCTGAAATAAAAACAAATGAGTACAATGAGAGAGAAAAAAAATCTTCTCAATCTAGCACAAACAAAATTATGAAAGCCTAATTATGCCTCTACATAGAGAGAAGCAAAATTATGAGAAAATGAGATACTCAAGTAGTTGGGCTTTGTGATGGAGTTAAGCACTTAATTTAACTAAGTGAGAAACTCGTAGAGCTCATAGAGCTAAAGAAACAGCAAAATGACCTTTATATAGAAGTTTAATGTTTCTTAGCATCTAGCTAACCATCCAACAATCAATATAGGTACACTTTTTCGTGGTCATTTGATGCAATTTGAACCTGATTGATTTTGGTGGAGCTCTTAAAGTGATTCCTTGAATTTGGGTACTCCTTTTTTATTCATCCAATTGAAAAACTCATGGGTGATTCCTTTTGTATGGTTGAGACTTCATTTTCAACATTATGTAGTTGACATGAACAATTGATCTTTATGATGCTTGACTTGATTCTTGCTTTTGCACTTCAAAAAATTAAAAACCTATGTCCTCATGCATCCATGATGGCTATCTTGAACTTCAGCTCTTTATAGAGCTCATTTCCTCATCATCATGAATTGCTTGCTAGTGAAGAGGTGGCACATCTCTATTAGAATTAGTCCATAGATGAATCTTGATATGTGTGCCTTATGCTAAATATAGATATCGTGTCCTCCCTAGTCTTGAACCACTTTCAACTATCTTACAAATGGCCTTACTAGAATTAGTTCATAATTACTTAGTTTTCAAAATTCACTTATGGCAATAGTATGTTCAAATTCACCACCACATGTGGGGAAGGTAAAATTTTCTATGAGACCTAAGGGTCTCTCCATTTTCTTTATAGTTGATTGTGGATACATTTTGGAGGGCGATAACACTAGCTTTTCTCAGTTTTCCCATAGTCTTTGAGTAGCAATGGCTACTTCCTTTCGTCAATGTACAACAGCTTTGATAGTCGCACCATTATATTGGATTGGGAACAATCCATTTAGCCTTATCACCTTCAGTATAATATCCAAGTTTATCAAAAGTGATCTCATGAATGTACTACTCTATATCCTTATGTTTTCCTTTTGGTTTAGGATCAAGCTTCAAGGATCTGGTTTCCCTACACTCAGAAGCTACTTCATTAACTTTAATGTATGGTTGGAAAACGATTCAAAGTCTATGTATACATCAAACATGATTGTGGACTTACAAACCCCTTATGAGGGAAGTCTATTATGAATTATGGAATGTGTTGAACAAGGTATTGTTGGAGGGTTAATTTATTAATGTATTAATGTGTTTTGGTTTTTTTGATATAGCAGGTGAAGGTTCGTGAGGGCGTGAAAGGCATGAAAGGGTGGACATCAATAGTCCAATTTATAATTAATATAGTTTGTAGATAAACCCACATAGTGGGTTCTATTGTGAGAAAGAGTTAGTAAATTAGTGGTTAGAATAAAGGACATTGTAGATCATAATTTCTCATATTAAAAGAAAAGGCTTTCTACAAAAGTTACCAACTTTTACTTTCACGCATGCTTTTTGATGCCACTCTCATGTAACCACTATTTCAACATAATAGAAAATTCTTATAAATACATGCACTCTATGGACTCTCAAAACAGAGTGCATGGGGGAAGATTGCACCCAATACTCTGTTTTGTCTCGTCTCCTTGCGTGTCTATTTTTCTGTGTGTTTCTTGCATCGGTAATCTTTGTATGCAGGTGAGAAAGATTCTGATAATAGTGGTATCACAACCCTATGCATGCCACTAGGAGGGGTCTATTTCTGTTTTTATTTGGCGATTGATCTCTATTTTGCTGTTCTTTGTTGGCGATCAGATTTCAATTTCGATTTCGATTTTGTTTCCATTTTCCTTTCTTTTTTTGTTTTATATTCTGATTCCGATTCTGGTTCTCGTTTTGATTCCGGTTCCAATTTTGATTTTTGTTTCAGTTTCAGTTCTTGTTTTAGTTTCTGGTTTTTATTTTAGTTCCAGTTCCAACACGAGAACCTACGTTTACAACTATGTTTACACCTAAGTTTACTCCTTCAGCTTACTCCATGTGAAGGGACAATTTCACACATGTAGTATATTTGTAAGGACTTAACTTTAGTTTTAGAATTTTCAAAACTCATGAGATTGAGAAAATCTATATAAGTTATTTTACATCAACTAATGCAGTGAGGTGAGAAAGAGAATGAGAGTGAGAGAATGAGAAAGAGTTCATTTTGTATGACTCAGACATAGTCGGGCTTCTCTGAGTAAGAAAGCACGTGTAAACTTTTGAGTTTTTCATAGCTATGAGAAGAACTAATTAAAGTTCTATGTATGAGACTCTCTCCTCCATCTTCATGCTTTGACTATTGTGGTAATGACTTCAAAAGTTCAAGTTTCCCAAGCAACTTGATGCTTGCCATCGAGTTTATGATGATAAGTTCTTGTTTCATTCACTGAGTTTTTTATCTACTGTTATCTTCTAAAAAACATGAGTTTTCTGAAGCAACTCGATTCCTGGCATTGAATTTTAGAATAAAATCGATGCGTAGCATTGAATTCCCACATAGAAGTGGTTTTCTTCATACCTGTGTTCACGGGACTATTTGAGGTGCTGAACAAGTGGCCCAAAACACACCAATTTGATGCCTTGCATCAAATTCTTGCTGCAAGTCGATGCTAGTTTGAAAACGTTTATTTTTAGACAGGTGCTTTTACTAAAACAGGCAAAATTTCTTATTTTTATAATTAGACATAGTCATCTTGTGAAGGCCATAACTTGCTGTGTAGTGAAGTGTATTTAGCAAGTAATAGCTTCTTGGAAAGCTCTTCTCTTCTATTTTCATTAACCAAAAGTATCTTGGGCCAACATAATGTTTGTGCTAAGAGAAATAAGGAAAACTTTGAAGGTATGTCATCTTAATGACTAGAAATTTCTGTAGAAGCAAAGTTCTTAGTTTGGGTAATCATTTCTCAATGTTTGGAGTAGCATTGAGTTAATGGTGACAATAGAGGTTGTATAGTGTCACATTAATTCATTTCTTATGATGTTTTATACATCAACAAGAGGTATCAGAGCAATACGTTTCTCGAGCGTAGAATGCATCAAAGGTACAAGAAGTTTTGGAAAGTTTTTCATTAAAGCTTGAAATTTGAGGAATTCAAAGACACAACGCATGAAAAGGTTACATCAAAAGTATATTCATACACAAATAACTCCAAAAGGTATTATTGATTATCCGTTAAACTCATATGTTGAAGCAAAAGAAAAGAATTATGGTAGATCATATCTCCATTGACAATCTAGACAGAGATAATTATCCTGCATGGGTAATGAGAAGAGAAGCCTTACTTATGAGTAAGGATATCATGGTGTATATGATAGGTGAAGAAGAGAAGCCAGTATTTGAAGATGAAAGTCAACCAAAGAAAGAGGAAGTGGATGCTTTAAAGCATTGGTAGAAGAAGGATGCAACTGCAAAGGCTCACATCTGTAATACAATTTCAGATCATTTGCTACCACACATCAGAGGATTGGAATCAACTACTTGTTTCACTGAATTGCAAGCATGACCACTACAGTACAAAAGGCCATTGTCCCCACCTGAGGCTCCCATAGATGAAGAAATAGTATCCATTCCTATGGAACAAACATTTGAAGAACACTATGAACCACAACCCATTCCAGATAGACGACAAACAGATGAAGGCCAAGAGAGATTTGAAGCACCACAATCCCCCTGGTTAAAATATGTGGAAGAAATTGGGCGTATCCATGAAGACATCACTATGGTGCAAAATCAAGCAATGGGCATCATCAGAGAAATAGTGTTGCAACAAGTTATTTCAAAAACTCGACACCCAAATGTCTCATCACATCATCAAAACTTCAATACCACCCCTACAATGTCATTCTTGTAGATTATAATGGGGAAATACAGAGAGTCACAGGGAAGCTCCCCTCTTTCACGACCAAGTTTCAACTTGAGGACCTCCCACCAGAGGCACTAAAAGGCAAGATCTATCAACTGATATGGTGGCACAAGCTTTTAGACAGATACCCTGAAATGTTGCATATGTGGAACCACGCACCTGTACATCTAATTTACAATCCATGCTATGGTTCACTCCCACATTGCACATCATGGAGAGCATTCAATATTAAAGTATGGAATAATGTATAGTGTAAAGAATGGCTCAATTATCCATACATTGCACCACCATAGGGACTTGCATCTATTGCTTATATGATGGCCACCATCCGCCATTGGCTTCGCTGCCTAAAGGCGATGCCAAATGTCACAACACAAATGATGTTGAAAATTTTGGATACGATGCAAGTTGTCCTCAAGATCTTCCATAATACACAAGCACGCCAAGTGGCTCTACTAGGGTTCACCAACGGCAACTATGACCTAGTCTATGACATGAGCACCACCACAAGCATTAGCGTTGCCTATGCTTGGCATGCATATATAAAATACCTCCCTGCATGTTACAAACAGACCTTCGAGGACATGTTTCGAATAGGATTCTTAGAATATCACTTGGAGGTGTTTGCACCAAAGCCAACACACCCACTTCATTTATTTGCATGTGAGCATGCTATGTATTCTAGATTTTACATGAACACCTAGCCCAATATCCCCAGTGCCAACAATTGGGATAACTTGCAAGCAGATTTGGCACCAGGGTTAAGGCTAGATGAACACGAGTTGGCTACTAATGTCATCCAGTACTATATGGACCACCCTACAGAACAGAGGTCTGTGAAGGGTGATAGATGCTAGAGAGGAGGGAGTGTTGGCCTACAAGGAATGAGGAGACACAGCACTCAAGTACAATCCGGCATTTAAGAGGCCCAATCATTTTTTTCATAATTTATTATCAATCAAAGTGATTTTCATCACTACACAAACAAAAGATTGTAAATACCATTTTTGATAGATTAGACTCCATTTAGTTCAAGTCGAGGAATCCTCGAGCTTGAGGAGTATTCGAAGTACTTGCGTAATAATTAGACTCTATTTGAACCCTCAAATAAGCCTTGCAACCTAATTTTTACTAGGCCAGAATTGGGTCGGACACTTGGTCTCGACAAGGCCAAAGCTAGTCAAAAAACTATACAAAAAAACTAAAGAGCTCATTTTTGAGGTTATCTTGTTAGTGATTTGAGCTCGTGTAAGAGACTTTTTGAGTAATGCAAAGAACTCCATTGTTCCTCTCTTTGTTCTTGCCTTGTGTGCACGTGTGTGTGTATGTTTGTGCATGCTTATGTGCTTCTCACTCACACACTTGTGCCATCACTTGCTCATAGTTTTCATACTAGTGCTCACGTTTCCACGGATTGTCAGTTATGAGTTGGATCTCCTCACGTTGGTACTTGCCATTGTGCTAGAGTGACATTGAGAAATAGTCAGGCTTCTCTGAGTAAGAAAGCACTTGTAAACTTATGAGTTTTTCATAGCCATGAGACGAACTAATTAAAGTTCTGTGTATGAGACTCTCTCCTTCATCTTCATGCTTTGCCTATTGTGGTAATGACATCAAAAGTTCAAGTTTCCCAAGCAACTCGATGCCTGACATCAAGTCTGTGGTGATAAGTTCTTGTTTCATTCATTGAGTTTTTCTATCTACTGTTAAATCTTCTTGAAAACATGCGTTTTTTGAAGCAACTTGATACATGTCATTGAATTTCACTGTAAAGACGATGCCTAGCAATGAATTCCCACATAAAAGTGGTTTTCTTCATACTTGTGTTCACAAGGGTATCTTAGGTGCTAAAAAAGTGGCCTAAGACACACCAATTTGATGCTTGGCATCGAATTCTTACTGTAAGTTGATGCTAAGTTGAAAACTTTTATTTTTAGACATGTGCTTTTATTAAAACAAGCAAAATTTCCTATTTTGATAGTTAGACATAGTCATCTTGTGAAGGCCATAACGTGGTGTGTAGTGAACAATTTATAGCAAGTAATAGCTTGTTGGAAAGCTCATCTCTTCTAATTGTATGTACCAAAAAATTGTGGAAAAATAATATTTGTGCTAAGAGAAATAAACAAAACATTGAAGGTATGCCATTTCAATGACTAGAAATTTTTGTCGAAGCAAAGTTCTCAGTTTAGGCAATCATTTCTCAAAGTTTGGAGAAGCATTGACTTAATGGTGACCATAGAGGTTGTCTATTGTGACAGTAATTCATTTCTCGTGTGTTTCATACATCAACAATAGTCTGATGATTTTATACTGATAAAACATATGCTGAAAGTGAAAAAGGTAAATTTGCCACTAACTATTTAGTAGTAAAAGCTCAGCTTTGGTGGGATGATCTTTGTCATAGTGTAGATTGTCCAACCACGTGGAGGGCTTTCCAAGATATAGTGAAGGATCCTTTTCTACTCCTAGATTTCAACCTACATGTTTGAAGATTGTGGGCTACATCTACATGGATAGAAGGTGATACTTTTATAACCTATACGGACCGGTTCTCCCAATATCTACTAGTTTTTTGTCTCCTTGAAGATGTTTCTGGCGATACTATGAAGAAGAAGTATTATGATGATTTAGAGAAGGAGATTCAAGCAAAGCTTCACTCATGCCAACCTATATCGCTTCATGAGGCTATTGCCTTTGCTCATGATGCAGAAAAAGATTACTAATCGATTATAAAAATGAACAACTTGCAGTAGCCACATTAGCAACAACAACCTTTTCACTAGTCTATTTTTTTTTAATATATCATGCATTTACATATAGAATTTAGTATGTAGCAGCATACTTTAGTTACAGTTTCCAAAATAAAATAGAATATTTTGAGCATATTCTAGACCCTGAATGCTTGAAAAACCAAAAAGAGAAACATTTTGAGTAGTTAGTAATATATGTTCTTTTATTGACTTATTTACAGATAATGTCAGTGCCTCATAGATAATCGTAATAATTTAACATCTCCTTGAACATTTCCATGCATGTGTTTTTACATGGGACATGCTTTTTTTTGTTTAGTGATGGAACATGTGACTGGCCATCCTTGTTTAATTTTATTTTATCAACTAAGGTAAGTTGCTTTTTCAACTGAGAAGCATGTTATGAATTATGGAATATGTTGAACAAGTCATTGTTGGAGTGTTAATTTATTAATGTATTAATGTGTTTTGGTGTTTTTGATATAGCAGCTAAAGGTTCGTGAGGGCATGAAAGGCATGAAAGGGTGAGCATCAATAATCCAATTTATAATTACTATAGTTTGTAAATAAGACCGCATAGAGGGTTCTATTATTAGAAATAGTTAGTAAAGTAGTGGTTAGAATAGGATTCATTGTAGACCGTAATTTTTTATCTTAAAAGCAAAGGTTTTTTACAAAAGTTACCAACTTTTACTTTCACACATGCTTTTTGAAGCGGCTCTCATGTAACCAATATTTGGACATAATAAAAAATTCCTATAAATACATGCACTCAGTGGACTATCGAAACAGAGTGCATGGGGGACATTGCACCCAATACTACATTTTGTCTCGTCTCCTGGTGTGTCTATTTTTCTATGTGTTTTCTGCATCCGTAACTTATGTTTGCGCATGAGCAAGATCGTGAGAACGAAGTCACTTCTCATTTAATTATAACATGTTTGTATGTGCGCTCTAAAACAAAATCCTAGGGCTTCCATTGCAGAGAACCCAGCATGTCTTGTACATAAATATCTTCTTCTGAGAGAGAAAGATGATTCTAAAAGGGTTTTGGATCTAAGATGGTCTCTTGATGAAATGCGCAAAATCCGTAGGTATTTCTTGTGTTTTTATCATTCTTTGATATTGTTTCATAGCCCTTTGAAATTGATCTTTGATTATTTGATATCATTCCTACTATTTCCAAAGTTTCGTTTCCTTTTGTTGAGTTTGAAGTTCCTTTTGATGGTCTTGAATTACTTTTTGAAAAAGTGCTATTTAGGCATGCGTCTTGGAAGAACATGGTTAGGAACTTGTTCTAGCATTTGTTGGGAAACTTCCACCATCTAATGATGCATGGATAATCGTTCCATTTCTAGATCCCCTTTGGAGTCACATTTATTGTGATCCTCTATTGATGGTCCTCCTTTAAGTCTATAATGATAGACTCTCAATAATCCTTCTAACTAAGATGCTAGAGGGTGAGAACAAACCCATCTAGGATGACAACATGAATTTGGGTAAGGACATGGGTAGGGCCATGGATAACTGTGTCAAAATGAATGTAATAGTGCTAGTGCAATATGATGTTGCATTACTTCAACTTGTGTTCTTTCGTTATCTCTACTGCGCTGATCATCTTTTATTTTAAGCTCATTGTGGTATTTAGTCAGCTCGTTTTGCTTAGAATTGAGAGAATACTCAATTTTAGGATTGTTTTTCTTCCATTTATCGACCCATTTTCCTCGTTGAGCCTTCATGGTCCCTTTGTTACGTTGGGGATCTTTGGGAAACTCCACCTCTCTATTTGAGCTTGATGGATCAAGTACCTTGTTATCCTTAACATTTCCTTTTGCCTTGGCTTGTTCTCATATGATCACTTTTAAAAGAGTTTTCATTTCCTTCTCCCCTTAAATATCATAGCTACATGGAATAGTCATTACCATCTTAACATGTGCATGTGTGCTTGTATTCGAGTTGCGAGGATAATACGTATATAGGTGTGTTCCGCGCAACTCATTATAGAAGGATTTCTTACTAGGTATGGGTGGTAATTGCGAAGCTTGAGCATGTGCACACTCTTTAACACAATGATCCCTATTACAGTTTAAGCAACAACCTCTTAGAGAAGTTGTTCTAGAGCGAGGTCTAGCCATGTTATGAGGTGGAGCATTGGTATAATAAACTTGGTGTTGGTAAGCAAGGTCAACCAAGTAGAAGATCATGCACTATGTAGAGTAGCCATAAAAGATGTGGAAGCACATGAGGAAGCCTAATTGCTCTAATTCACTCGAATTCTACAAAATATTCAATTCCTTGTAAAATAACCTTTTCATCACTAATACGTTGTATAAAAACCCTTCATTTGTAGATATATGCTCCATTTTGTGAAAAATGAGGATTCCTTAAGCATATGAAGCTTAGGTAAAAGCTATACCTTGAATTTCATGATTTTTGGACTTCATTTCAAAGCTCCAATTAATTTCTGAACCAACGTTTTAACTATGTTAGACACTAGGTTTGAAACCAACCAAAACGCACCTAAAAAACTATAAAAGGAGCTAGAGACCTCATTTGTAGGTGGATTATTTTGGAGAAGTCTTTTCAAAGAGAGTAAAAAGCTTCTACTTTTGTTCATGTATACAATATTCCATTGTTCCATTTCTATTTTTCTTCCTTGTGTGTGTTTGCACATGTTTATATGCATCTAGTTTGCTTCTCCCTTCACATCTACAAATGTCAGTGGAGCACGATTATCATATCACCTCTCATCCCCTGAGATTGATAATTACTAGGTGGATCCTCATCCACATTGATACTCATCACCACTCTAGGAGTGAAACCAACAAGAATTTGGCACCATTGCCTTGGAGCACTACTTGAGGGCCAATATGTGATCATAAGAGAGTTTAAGTAGAGATTTTGGAGTGTAGGTAAGTAGGAAAGTAGTTTAAGCATCCATTCATCCCCCCTCATCCCCTTTCACCATCTCAATATTCGTCCAAATTGCACCTTGCCAACCATATGCTCACCATACCCTCACTTTCCTTATTTGCTTGTGTGTGAGAGGAAGAGACTCAATATATGATATGCACAAAATCAAAATATAGAATAATAACAAAAATTAAACAAACCAAATAGAATACACTCATATTATTAATTTCCTTCACCAGCTTTAGCATCATCTTCATCTTCATTTTCAAGTAGTTCTTGATCTATTTCATATTCCTTTTCATTTCTCTTCTTAAACAACTTGACTCTTTTTCCTATAATTAAAGATTTTAAAGGAATTTCATCAAATTCAAGAAGTCATATGTATCGTTATTAAACATAGATATATACACATATGGCCCAAACCCCAACTTCTAGTTACTTTCCTTCTTGCATCATACTGAGTATTGAACATACTCGTGTACACTAATACCCAATCATAAGTCTCTATCTTATGTTTCCTAAGTCAATGAGTTTTATCAAATTATATTTTATTCTCTAACCTTGACTCCTTTAATGTTTGCACTCCCTCTTTCATCTTTTTTTTTTCCTTGTTCTAGTTGTTTAATTTGCAATGTTAATAATTTAGTTTCTTCTCATGACATATCATCATTCCAAGGGAGCATGGTTCATATAAGAATCTGAGTTTGGATGGGAAAAACTAGTCCTTGACAATACATTAGCTCAGAAGGCATAAATTAGGGAGACCAAGTGTACATCATCCTCTTCACCCATAATGCAAATGGAAGATATCTAGGCCACTAATTCATGTCTCCATTGTAGGCCCTAGAGATCACCTTCACAATACAAGGATGACCTCTCTCAATCTTTCCATTAGCATTAGGGTTATATGAAGTAGTGAGAGACAAATGAATCCAATGTCGGTCAAGGAATTCCTTTGCATTTTTCATAGCTAATTCTCCCCAATCCGCAACCAGTTTCTCTACATAGACAAATCGTGAAATCACTTCTTCGAAAATAAATCTACATACATTAGTTAGTCTTCATAAAAAGAGCTTGACTTCCATTTGGTTAGTCAAGTCTTCTCTAGCAAGTACTATGTATCTCATTTTCTCAAGTCCTTTGGATATTGTTACAAGTTTAACTATCCATTTATAATGAATAGAAAGACGGTAAGTTGTATGTAATGGGTCTCTATACCTAACTGAGGAATGAACTTGAAAGGTTGCACATGTCCACAAAGTCTCAAAAACGCACATAAATACCTGGCCACCAGTAGGCTTCTCTAATTTTCTCATACATCACGACAAATCATTTTTTATTTTCCCATGAGGTGTCATGTATTTCTCTCATAATATTACTCTGAAGACTCTTATTACTCAATGAAAGAACTTGGAGAAGCTTGTAGAAGGTAGAAAAGTGCATTTTGAAGCGACAAATTTGGTCAAGCCAACCGGCACAAGACTAGCCCTTGAGCTTATGGAGACTCAAATAAACCTTATAAGCATATGATAAGTGCAAAGAAACACATTATGTACTTTGGAGCATCAAGGATAATGAGTCAATACAAAACAGATAGGTTCGCAGGTCGACTAGCTCAAAAAACTTACTATCTATGGAAGAGACAATGAACTTCAAATGCCCATAGCGACCAGTGTGATTACAATTAGAAAAAATACTTTTATGAGAATGATACACATAGGGTTTCGTGTATAGAATGCATAAAAGTATAAGGAATAAGCAAAATATGCTATAGGAATGAATGTGACATTCACCGGTGGTATTTCCAATTTTTCAGGAATACGTAGAGATTGACCCCGAGACAAAAAAACTCAGATTTCTCCCAATTTACAAAACCAAATGCTATGCAACTTTATAGGCATAACCTAGACACTAATACCTTTTACGTGAGCCATCTTGCACTCAATTTAGAGCTCTGGAGAGAGAGCAGCAGCCTCTGCAAGATTACTGTTGGCGAAGAAGATGATGTAGAGAATTGAAGGAGCAAGACAATGATGGTCACAAATGTATGTATATTGCTTCCATGTAATGTACAAGTGATTTGAAGTCTTTATATGGACTCTAGGAGTGTTCTAGGACTTCTACAAGTGAAATTTGAATTCAAATGAAGGTGGGAGTGGTTGTTGGAGGGAATCAATTCACTTTCCTACAATCTAGGAAAAGTGAAGATCTAGTTTGATCTACTTTTAGGTGATTGATTGCTTGACTGAATGCAACTTCAACCACCACAAATTCGTGGGATTTGGGCTCTATCTTTCTACCTTTACATGTGTAAAGCTCAAGAATTTTACAATAGTAAATGAACCATCAAAAATCTCTCAGAAAGATACAATAAATGAGCATAAGAAAAAGAACTCTCCAACAAATATTCTTTCGATGTGATAGCGTTTGATGTAGATCAAATCCACCTCAAGCATAGTATAAGATTGATGTTCCAACAGCTCCCCCTCAAGCATGCCATAGCTTTGAATCTACAAAGCTTTATTCCATCAAGTGCCTTCGTCATCATATCTGCTACTTGCTTTTTTGTAGGAACAAAAGAAATGTCAATCTCCTTTGCCATTATCTTCTCCCTGATGAAATGGTTATGGACTTCTATGTGCTTGGTTCTTGCATGGAAAATAGGATTTGCTGCTAGATGCATGGAACTTACATTATTTCCAAATATGTGAGGTTTGGAACTCACAAGTCCCAAATCTGTATACAATGCTTTTAACCATATTGCCTCTTGAGTTGCTATGGTCAAGCCTCTGTACTCTGTTTTAGTTGAGGATAAAGCAACTGTTGGTTGCTTCTTGGAACTCCATGACACTAGCTTCGAACCTGCAAATGCTAAGTAACCAGATGTACTTTTTCTATCATCCTTAGCTCCTTCCCAATCTACATCTGAATAGATTTTGATATCCAAATCTGAAGAGTAAGGATAGAATATACCTTTGTTGATTGTACCTTTGAGATACTTAAGTACTCTCTTAGCGGCATCCATGTGTGGTCTTCTTCGTGAGTGCATGAGCTGACTAAGCACTCCCACACTATATGAGATATCTACCCTTGTATGAGTAGCATATATCAAGCTGCCTACCAAGCTTTGACATTCTTTAATGTCTTCAATTTTCTCACCTTCATAAACACTAAGTTTATGACTCATCTCCAAAGGTGTACCTATAGGTTTAGTGTTCTCCATTTTGAATTTGAGAAGAAGATCCTGAATGTATCTTCTCTGAGTCAAATACATTCCTTCATCTGTATATATCACTTGCATACCTAGGAAATATGTGAGCTCACCTAGCTCACTGATTTTGAACTCCTCTTGCATGTGTCTCTTGATCCTTTGAATGCCATTTAGATCATCACCTATCACAATAATATCATCTAAATATACACATAGATAGATAACCTCATTGTGATCCCTTCTGATGAATAGAGAAGGATCTGAGCTGCTAGCTTTAAACCCTTGATCTTGAAGATATGTAACCAACCTATAATTCCAAGCTCTAGGAGCTTGTCTCAATCCATACAATGCTTTCTTAAGTCTGCAAACATAATATGTATGATTAGGGTTTTCAAAACCTGGTGGTTGTGACATGTATACCTCTTCACTTATCCAACCATTTAAGAATGCATTTTTCACATCAAGTTGGAGAAGTCCCCAATTCCTTGCAGCAGCTACACTTATCAATGTCTTGATTGTAGTCATCTTTGCAACTGGTGAGAATGTTTCCTCGTAGTCTATACCATGAGTTTATGAGCATCCTTTGGCAACTAATCTTGCCGTGTACCTGCAAATTGATCCATCTAAATTTCTTTTAACTTTATATACCCATCTGCAACCAATTACCTTTTGATTCGGTGACATTGGAACCAAATCCCAAGTGTCCATCTCCTTCAATGCATCTATCTCTTCATTCATGGCCTTTTCCCAATTAGGGTTTCCCTTTGCCTCTTCATAGGTTGAGGGTTCCTCTAAAATAGAGTCTTTTGCCAAGTAGATTGAATTCTTCGTAACAAATGAGGAATCGTATCCATTCCTTTATGGTTGTTTCTTCTCTCTTGTTGATCTTCTAGGTGCTTGTTTTGAGCATTCTCCAACCTCTTGCCTCTTTGCTTTGCCTCTTGACTTCCATAGCTTGTAATCCTTTTCTCTTTCAGCTTGGTCATCGTCTGTATCACTTCTTGGATCCTAGACCTGTGTATCATGCTTGCTTCCTAATTGATGAGAGTCAGAATCAAGATCATATGGTAGTGTTACCTTTTGTTTGTCTTCATCATACCAAGACCTATGTTCTTCAAACACAACATCTCTACTTGTAGTGAATTGCTTGGTTGAAGGATTGAAGAACCTATAACCCATCTGAGTTGAATCATATCCAATAAACACTACCTTTGTTGCCCTTTCATCTACTTTACCTCTTATTTGTGATGGTACATGAACATAAGCTAAACAACCAAAAACCTTGCAATGTTCAAGACTAGGTTTTCTTTCATGCCATGCTTCATAAGGAGTCATACCTTGAAGTGATTTGGATGGTAGTCTATTGACAAGGTACACAGTAGTTGAAATAGCTTGTGCCCATAGATAATGTGGCAACTTCTTCTCTTCAAGCATTGTTCGGGTTGATCCAACCAATGTATTGTTTCTCCTCTCTACAATTCCATGTAGTTGAGGAGAGTACCTAGTAGTCACTTCCCTTTTGATACCTTTCTCCTACAAGAACTCATCAAACTCTTTGAAGAAGTATTCTCCTCCTCCATCAGATCTGAGCTTCTTTAGTGATCTACCTATATGATTCTCCACATGTGCAAGATACTTCTTGAAGCAATCAAACACTTCATTCTTACTCTTGATAAAGTATAGAACAATCCATCTACTATGGTCGTCAATAAATGAGACATAATACCTTGATCCTACCAATGAAGGTTCTTGACTTGGTCCCCATACAGCTGTATGTACTAAGTCCAATAAGTTGTTGTGGATGTAGCCATTGTGGTTGAATGGTTGTCTTTGTGCCTTCCCAATCTGACATGCATCACACCTATTGATCATGTGTTGCTTTGATATGTTCGGCAGTCCTAGAACACTTTGATCCCTTCATATATCCTTCAAGGTTCTTTCATTCACATGAGCAAGTCTCTTATGCCACACTTCAAGCTCACTTAGGGTTTGAGACCCAAAGTTGAATAGAGCTATGTTCCTGTTTCTCCTACTTCAAAAGTAAAGAGCCTACCATGCTTCTCACCTCGGGCTATCTTTTTGAAGACTTGACATGGATCTTCCACAAAAGCTCCATGTTGGGTGAACCTAACTTGCAAGCCTTTTTCAACTATTTGGCCTACACTTATTAGGTTTTTAGTGATAGTGGGTACATAGAGAACCTTACTCAAAATGTTTGTCCTACCATTGGAAGCTTTGACATTACCAATTATCTCCACATTGTGCTTCGTGTCATCCCCTGTTTGCACTTCATGTATATGCTTTGGATTTTCCAAATCAGATAGAAGAGCCATGTTGCCTGCAACATAAATCCAACATCCTGAATCTATGTAGAACAAATGATCATCTTCTTTACCTTCATGTGGTTGATCTTTGGAATAATTGTTGTAGTCCCTTCTATTATAGCTTATATTGTTATTATTGAAGTTGTGTCCACCTCTGCCTCTATTGTTGCCATATCCACCTCTTCCACTTCCTTTATGGGTCTTCCCATTGAATGAGCAATTCTGAGTGGTGTGGTTGGTCTTATCGCATATGGCACAAGGTTGAAAATTCTCACCTTTTGCTTTGTCTTGCTTTGGTCCTTTCCTCTTCCCTTTCCACTTGCTCTTGCTTGCAAAGTTGGCTTGGGGAGTCTCTTCTTCATCTTCTTCCTTCTTCTTGCCTTTCTGCTTCTTATCCTTCTTATCTGCTATAGAGAACTAGTTGAATTACGATGATAAGAGTTACCTTCCTTTATGCTATTGTTGGCTTCTTGATTGAAGAGTTGTCCAAGAAAGAAGTTGAAGTCTAGAGTTTGCACATCCATGATGAGATCATAAGCCGTCGTGAAGGATTGCCATTGCTTATCACTTCGAATGCTATTGAGAATTTGCCTCATGATGACCTCTTCTTCAATCAACTCTCCAATGGATGCTAACTGATCCGCAACCTCCTTGACCTTGGTGACAAACTCTGTGATGGTTTGTTTAGGTGTCTTCTTCATTTGGTTGAACTCGTTCCGAAGATGATTCTTTCTTGCTTTGTTACTAGCAGAAAAGAAAGTCTTGAGGGCATCCCAAGTCTCTTGAGATGTCTTGCATCCTCTAATATGTGGTAATAGGAAGTCAGAGATAGAGTTTAGTATGTACGACCTTGCTTGAGAATCCCTTGCGCACCAAAGTGTGAGCTTATCTATCTCCTCTTGTGTAGGTCCTCCTTTGGATCTTGGAATAGGCATAGCTTCATCACCTGCTAGAATTCCATAAAGATTTCTACCTTGCAAATAGGCCTCCATTCTGATTTTCCAAGCCGCATATTTGTGTCGATCAAGCTTCTTGACCATTGAGGGAAATCTGTGACTCATCTTGATCTATCTCTGATACCACTGAAAGAACTTGGAGAAGCTTGTAGAAGGTAGAAAAGTGCATTTTGAAGCAACGATGTTTGGTCAAGCCAACCGGAACAAGACCAGCCCTTGAGCTTATGGAGACTCAAATAGGCCTTATAAGCATGTGATAAGTGAAAAGAAAAACACTATGTACTTTGGAGCATCAAGGAGAATGAGTCGATACAAAACAAATAGGTTTGCGGGTCGACTAGCTCAAAAAACTTACTATCTATGGAAGAGACAATGAACTTCAAATGCCCATAGCGACCAACATGATTATAATTAGAAAAACTCCTTTTATAGGAGTGATAAACATAGAGTTGCGTGTATAGAATGCATAAAAATATAAGGAATAAGCAAAATATGCTATAGCAATGAATGAGACATTCACCGGTGGTACTTCCTATTTTTCAGGAATACGTAGAGATTGACCCGAGATAGCAAAACTCAGATTTCGCCCAATTTACTAAACCAAATTCTATGGAAATTTGTAGGCATAAACTAGACACTAATACCTTTCCAATGCACTATCTTGCACTCAATTTGGAGCGCTCGAGGGAGAGAAGCAGCCTCTATAAGATTACTATTGGCGAAGAAGATGATGCAGAGAATTGAAGGAGCAAGACAATGATGGTCACAAGTGTATGTATATTGCTTCCATGTAATCTACAAGTGATTTCAAGTCTTTATATAGACTCTAAGAGTGTTCTACGATTTCTACAAGTGAAATTGAATTCAAATGAAGGTGGGAATGGTTGTTGGAGGGAATCAATTCACTTTCCTACAATATAGGAAAAGTGAAGATCTAGTTTGATCTACTTTTAGGTGATTGATTGCTTGATTGAACGCAACTTCAACCACCACAAATTCGTGGGATTTGGGCTCTATCTTTGTGCATTTGGATGTGTAAAGCTCAAGGCCTTTAGAACAGTAATGAACCATCAAAAATCTCTCAACAAAATACAATAAATGAGCATAAGAAAAGAACTCTCCAACAGATATTCTTTCGATGTGATAGCCTTTGATGTAGATCAAATCCACCTCAAGCATAGTGTAAGCTTGATACTAAACACACATTATGGATCCTTCTACTTGCCTTTAGCTTGTTGCCAAATAAAGCCATCCTTCATAAAGAAGTTGTAAGACTTTTTCTTGATGGATGTAACCTTATTTGTGACCCTCAAGGAAGGTTTAAGTGAACTAAAATAGCTTCCTATATCTTTCTACCCTTTATCATACTCATTCTTGCAGAATCACTCATAAAAATAAACTAGTGGATTATATCTCAACATATTCCTTTCTCTTTCTATCTCATTATCATCAGAATTATCAAACTTTGTTTGTGAGAGCATGTCTACAATAGTATTTAATTTTTCAACTATATGGATAAAAACTAGATCAAACTTTACATATGAAATCCACCTTAGCATTGCAATATCCGAAGAAGAACGATTTGTAATGATACCTATCAAAGGAAGACAATGTGTCTCAACAACAACATTAGCTCCTATGAAATATTCTTTATGTGATTTTAATGCAATTACGAAACCCCATAATATATTCTTAATATATGGATACTTCCTTTGTGTGCCCTGTAATATTTTTCACCAAAAAAATTTGTGTATCTCTACCCCTCATCATCATCTTGACCTATTACCCAACCTATACCAATATGATCAATACAAGTAGTCAAAATAATAGGCTTCAAGCTTGAATAATCAACATGCTTCAAAATTCAAACTTCAATTAACATTTGCTTTAGTTTCTACATAGCTCTTGATTGTTTCTCTATCCAAAGAAATCAACATGCTTCAAAATTCAAACTTCAATTAACATTTGCTTTAGTTTCTACATAGCTCTTGATTGTTTCTCAACCATGGCTTTTGGGGCAAGTGGTTAGCCCATACAACTCCTAGCCAGTAGGTTTTGAGTTCAAATCTCACAATTGGTATCAGAGCCTAGGAAGTAAGCGAGGGCAAGGAAGGCACGCGCATCGATTTCAAAGGTGAGTTCAACATAGATTAGAGTGTATCTCCCAATCCGTAGGTCTGATTTAGACGTGTAAGATACCGTTGGAAAGCTCTCAAAATGAGAATTCCAATGGAGGCACTAGATTGAGGATGCAAGATACCTATCTTGGGTGAGAATCAGGTTCAAGATATTGAGGTTGAGAATAAGGGGCTCAAGAGACCAAGGTTGCGAACAAGGGAAGTCTGTATGCAAGCAGACAAGAAGCGGAAAGGCAAGGTTCTAGCGACCAAGGTTGATAGCAAGGGTTCAAGGGACCGAGGTTGAGAACAAGATGGTTCAAGAGACTTTGCAAGGTTGAGGACATCAATTCAAGGGGAGATCAAGGATTGATCATTGAGGACAGTGATATCTAGAAGGGGAAGAGAGTGTTAGACTCACGAAATGACAAGCACGAGATGGTTGAACCACACCTTTAGAGGGAGGATTAGGAAGTAATCCTCAACCATGGATTTTGGGGCAAGTGGTTAGCCCATCAAACTCCTAGCCAGTAGGTCTTGAGTTGAAATCCCACATAATCTCCTTTCTCTTACCGTCATCTTAAGAAGTGGTATGCTCTTAAAATAGAGCTTTATTTTCACTATTCTTGATCTTTTCCTCCTCTTCCTTAGTTTGTTTTCTAGTTACTCACCTTTCAGACTCCACTTCTTCTCAAATTTCATCCCTCTTTCTCTTTTCGTCAACATTGCAATATGTAAGTAAACTCAGACTTGATCAATAGGAGACTTCCAAGCCCTCTTCTACATGATTGCATCCCATGCTCTCACTAAAGCTTCAATTGAATAAGATCTTTGTGGCTAGGGCTCTTCTATCTCTTCTTCCCTTTCTTGTAATGCCTCTAATCTAGCTACTAATGTGCTTGCATTAGCATTTGATAGATTCACATAAAGTTTCTTCATCCCTCCTTTCCCCCAATTTATAGGTAGGGATAGGCAAGTTCTGAAAATCACACAATTTTTATCTATATCACTAGGAATTGATGATCCTTTGCTAATTTTACTTCCTCCCATCCATACAAGAAGTGGTCTTGGCCATTGCACTAGACACAAATTCTCCATCGAGTTCCTTGCTTTTCATTAAATCTAGTGTTTCCTTGATACAAAAGCTCCATAGGAGGCATACAATATTGTTGTCTAAATGGCTACATTAGAGGGGCAACTTTGTTACCATTAGTGTCCATGTGAAAGGCCAAGTGGTTCTCGAACACTTTTGTATATGTTCTTTAATAAAACATATAGTGGCTTGGTTAGTCAATTACTATAAGTTTGAACACATTTGTATGACCTAAGAAGTTTATTTTTGAGGTCTATGTACAATGTGTTTTCTCTGGAGTATTATGTGTGGCATATGAAACTCAGTCTTCTACTTCAAGGGTATGATCTTGGAGATGTCAAGAAGGAGAGTCCACTGTGGTGTGTCGCCATTGAAATACTTGAATGGTATCAGAACATTTTGATGCAAACGCTTTATTCCTTTTGTGTAAGTGAAACATGTACCTATCCACCCACCCAAGGCTTTCTCCAAGGTTTACAACTAAGGTAGCAACTAAGGCATACACCCTTGTCATTCCAGTCACCAAAGTGGTTGTTGGTAGTGTTGGCTACACACAAGGGAGGACCTCAATGATTACGGAAGATAGAGGTTCTCGGTACTTCCTTGGAGGTCACCCATCCTAGTATTGTTCCCCCTAGAGCTTGCTTCACTAGCAATCTCTTTCCACTAAGCTACACTCTTGTCATGTTTGAAGAAGGGGAAAGACTAAGGTCAACATTATCTTGAGTATGTTTTGGGCCCTCATAGCTTCATTCTTTGCTTTAAAATCGTATTTTGAAGCAGTTTTACAATGATTCTTGGAGACATTTTGGAGTACTTTAGTGCATATATCTCTATATAAACATTTTAATAACATCAAGAAGTGTACTCTTTGTACTTCTTCGACAATGAATATTCACATTTTGGGGCTATGTTTTCAGCCACACTAGTAAATCTACATGTTTCTTGAAAGGTTCTAATTATGGTCGGAGCAGCCCTTGCAAGTCTATGTAGGTTTCTTTGAGCTCGAAGAAAAGAGTTGAAAGACACTTGCAATTTTTGTTTGCTAGTGTTTGTGCTATGAACTCAGCCTTTTAGTGCCATTTTACTGTGTATATTGAGCACACACACACACACTATGTATGCTTCTATGGATACTAATTTTTCACATCCCTGTGGACATTGATATAGCACTTATGGTTTTTGCATAAAGCCTTTTACCTTTGATAAAGAGGGTTGTGGTGAGATTTTCTTAACTGGGAGACACCTAGATGTCAGGGTCTCTTTGGTGATGCAGGTGGAAGACTTACCTACCCTCCTCATAGGAGATGTATGCTAGTCTTTCATAGGTGTTGGATAAGCCTAGTTGGCTTCGTTTGGTTAACTCACTAAATGTAGTAGAGCCATTGATTGACTATGCAGGTTTCCATGTGAATACTTGCAGTTTTATGAGATTTTGACACTAGTAATATGCTCATTTTTCAAATATGAATCTCCCAAGCATTTTCCATTTTTTTTGTTTTCCCATACAGTGGTTAATTTACTCCTTAATAAATTTATTGATGTGAGCATATTCACTCTTACATAATCCTTTTTGTTGGTCATTGATATTCATTAATCCAGTTTTCTATGGAGACTATTGAATTTTCCCAAAATCTGAAACTTGGTGATCATTCCTTGAGCCTTAGTGGTGCTTAGACTATTCTAGCTCCATTTTCATTCTAGTTAGTTATCTATCATAATGGAATAAAAAATCTCAGGGACATCTGGTGGATTTGGGTCTAATGCCACTACTCCCAAGAGGAGTTATGACTTGCAAGGTAGAGACCATTTTGAGATCCAAGTATTTGATGGTACAAACTTTTCTCTATGGAAGAATTAGATTAAAGATGTGTTGATTCAAGGGAGACAATGGAAGCCAGTAAATGGAATCTCAAAGAAGCCTATTGATATGGATGATGATGAATGGATTGAGTTGGATAAAATGTTCAAGTCTACCATTCAATTGCACCTGGTAGATAAGTTTACTTTATAGTATTAGACTATGAAAGTGCATAGGAGCTTTGGAAGATGTTCTACAATAGATATGAAAAAGAAATAACATCAGATAAAGTGTATATGATGAGAACCTTATATGACCTTAGCATGAATGACCAAAATAGTATTGTTGCTCATGTAAATGAGTTTGATGATATATTCTCCTAGTGATAGGCTCACAAAATGCATATGGATAATGAAATGAAAGCAGTCTTGTTATTATGCACCTTGCCATCATCATGGGATATGTTTTGCATAGTTATTATCAATAGTGCACCTCATGGTAAGCTAGCCTATGATGACATACATGGAGCACTCTTTAGTGAGGAGATTTATAGAAAATCTATGGTTGGCACTGAGAGTGGAGAAGCATAAAATGCTCGTGATTCTTACCAAGGAAAGAATCAACCACACGGTAGGAGCAAGAACAAGGAAAAGAATGGTCAACGAAATAAGAGTAGAATTAAATCAATGAAGAAGGATATTGAGTGCCATTATTGTCAAAGAAAGGACACATGAAGAAAGACTATTATGCATTAGAGAATGCTAAAGGTAAGGGACAAAATGTTGATGAGCATGTTAAACACCTACCTGCACCATCTTCTTTGACTATGAAGATTGCATACTTTAATTCTATTTTTGATGATGCTGATGTGTTACCACTTGAGAGTACTATGCCCACTAGGGCTCCTATGGCTAATTCTCGTTCCCACACATGGCTCCTAGATTCTAGTGCATCTTTCCATGTGACATCACATAAAGAATGGTTCTCTTATTATGCAACAAAGTCTCTAGGTACCGTGGGACTTGGTGACTCTTACTAGTGTGATGTTGTTCATACTCGAGATGTGGTTGTGTAGTTCATTGATGGTTCAAATTTTACTATGCATAAGTAAGCCATGTACCTTAGTTATCATGTACTTTGATGTTTGTTGGTCAACTTGATGACCTTGGTTACAAGGTGCCTTTCTATGTTTAGTCCTTCCGCATATCAAAGGGCAATATGGTTATTGCGAAGGGAAGCAAAGTTGGGTTACCTTATCCTTTATTTGTATCACAGAAAGAACACATGTTAGCTATTAATGAACAACCTATGGTTTGTATTTGGCATGTACATTTGGGCCATATATCTCGTAGTGGAATGAAAAATCTTTCTTTTTCTTGCTACTATGTTATCTTTCTCTAATTTTTCACTTTGTGAGCATTTTCAATATGGAAAGAAAACTAGGAATGTGCATAAAACACACATTGACTCTTCAATTCAGCCTTTTGATCTCGTTCATACAGTTGTGTGCGGTCCTATCTCCACAAGCTCATTAGGTGGCTCTCTTTACTTTGTCACTTTCATAGATGATGCCACTAGAAAACTCTAGGTATGTCCTTTCAAATGGAAGGATGAAGTATTTCCTATTTTCACAAAAATGGCTTGCTTCAATTAAGACTGAAGAAGGAACTAAGCTTAAGGATTTATATTCAAATAATGGGGGTGATTATACCTCACATGATATCACCATTGTTTGATAATCTAGAGGAATTCATAGATAGTTTACAGCTCATTATACCCTAGTACACAATGGTGTAGTTGAAAGGATGAATAGAAATATTCAAGATAGACTTGTTTCTATACTGCATCATGCAAACCTTTCACAAGGTTTTTGGGCAGAAGCAGTATTGATTGTGGTTCACACGATTAACCTTTCACCTAGCACTACCAATGTTCTAAAAGTGGCACAAGATTTATGGACAGGAAATCCACCATATTATGATCATCTTTTAGTTTTTGGGTGTGAACCATATGTTCGTATACCCAAGATCTTGGACAAAAGCAGGATCATAAGTCAAAGAAATGGAATTTTCATGGATATGGTTGAGAATGATAATTTGGATATCACTTATGGGATCCTAAAACACAATCAGTATCAGAAGTAATGATGTCATGTTCAATGAGTCGAAGATGCATAAACAAGCGATTAAGGAGGTTGAGGTTAGAAGAGTGGTTTTTGAGGATACTAGTCCTCTAGTAAGCATGCATAAAAATGTTTTTCAAAAGGATGTTCAATAGAATGTTTGGTCAGATTAGTCTGCAAATGTTCCTATTCAGTAACTATTGAGATGTTTTACACATGTCTCACATCCACCTGATAGATATGTTGAAGGTTTGGATCTTGTTATGCTAACAGATTTTGGTGAGCCTTCTTGCTACAAAGTGGTTATGGAGACAAAGGATCATGTCAAGTGGGAGCATGGCATGAAGAGTGAGTTGGATTCTATTCACAAGAATGATACTTGGGATTTAGTACCTTTTCCAAAGGGTATGAAAGATTTACCATCTAAATGGGTATATAAGCTGAAATTCATATCAGATGGTGCTTCTCTAAAGTATAAAGCACGACTTGTTCCAAAGGGTTTTACGCATTCATGGAAGTCTTCTCCCCAATGGTCAAACTCTACCCTATGAATGTTGCTTGGGTTCATTGCAATGGAGGACTTAGAGATAGTCCTAATGGATGTGAAAACTTATTTCTTGCATGGACATCTTACATATGAGATCTATATGGAAAAACCAGAGGGTTATGTGGTTCCTCACAAAAAAAGTCTATTTTGTACGTTGAAGAAGAGCTTATATGGACTCAAATAGTCCATTAGACAATCATACCAAATGTTTGATGCTTTTATGAAGTCTCGAGGCTATTATCAAAGCAAGGAGTATCATTGTCTCTACATAAAGACATGCTCAAATGGTAGCTTGATATGCTTGATACTTTATGTTAATGATATGTTTATTACTGGAGTCCTCGTATGACTTGTCATTTCTCAATAAGAAGTTGATTCAAACATTTGATATGAAGGATTCGGGGGATGCCACACATATTCTTGGCATTTGCATTACTTCTGATAGGAGTGAAAGATGCATATACTTGTCTCAAAGTGAGTACATATATGAAGTACTTCACAGGCTCAATATGTAGGGTGGAAAGGCATTGAGTACACCTTTACCCACATATGTTAAATTGAGCAAGGATGATTGTCCTACATCATATGAGGAAAAGGAACTCATGAACAAAATTCCCTATAAGTCTACTATTGGTATTCCCATGTATGTTATGGTAGCTACGAGACCAAACATTGCATTTGTAGTAGAGTTTATGAGTAGATATATATATAATCCTAGCAAGACACATTTGGGAAGTGTCAAGATGATTTTGAGATATGTGAGTGGCACTAAGTACAAGTGTGTATGCTTAGGTAGAGGGAAATCATCCATTATTTGTTAGACAGATTCTGATTATGCTCATTGTGTAGAGAATTGTAAGTCCACATGACTTGTCTTCAAGAATCTATAGTGGTTTCTACCACAAAAGCAGAGTATGTTACAACACATGAGGCATGTAGAGAACCATTGTGGCTTTCTCATCTTGCTTGTGATATTGGTCTACCTCAGCATGTAACTTGTTTGCTCAATGATAGTCAGAGTGCCATTGCTTTGGCTAAGAATCTAGTCTATCATGCAAAGACCAAGCACATTGAGGTGAGGTATCACTTCATTAGAGATTGCTTAGCCATAGAGCACATTATTCTTGAGAACGTTCATACTCTAGATAATGTTGCACATGCTTTGACTAAAGCTCTACCACATGATAGCTTTTGACAGTGTTGTCACTTGATGGGGGTTATTTTATTCATGATCAACATAGTCACTTGTATAATGTGTAAGATTCCCATTAACTCTAAGGTATAGTTTGTATACTTACACTCAGTATGCTTTATCATTCTTTATTTTTCTTCCATAGTCACTTAGGTCATATTGGCCTTTAGTGGGAGATTGTTACCATTACTGTCCATGTGAAAGGCCAAACGGCCACCAGAAAATCTTGTATATGTTATTTAATAAAACATAGTGTCTTGATCACCCATGTACTATAAGTTCAACTGCATTTGTATGACCTAAGAAATTTATGTTCGTGGTCTATGTACTTTGTATTTTTGGCACATTTTGCGGCCCCATGCGGAGTATTGTGTGTGGCATCTAGAACTCGGTTTTCTACTTTGAGGATATCATCATGGAGCTATCAAGAAGGAGAATCTCTTATGGTGCATGCCATTGAAATACTTCAAACTTGGGGCATCATATAGGCTTGGGGAGCATTTTGGGTATAGGCATATGATTTCTTGGAATTGGATTTGTGTTACTTGTACTAGGCTAACAAGAACTAGGGTATTGATATTCCATTGAATACACCTTGTTACGAAGGCTAGCCATCTCTTTGGATGGAGATTCTTGCATCCTCATAATGTTCTCCAATTGTTTACTCATCATCTCTAATTATAGTTCCAATGGTTTTGAGATGTGGGTGCAATGTTGGTCGTATCTACTGCTACAAATACATCTAGCTCCATCCATATAACTGTTTCTTTTGGCTTGGTTGTGTTGAACTGTTTGAGAGGATAGATCACCATCACTTCATTTGAACAACTACCTCTACTTCTCTTCTCATATTTACCCAACTATCAATAAGTCTAAACCTATTCTCACGTTCTTCTTCAATCATCCTTTTGACCTTAGCCCTATCTTCAAGACTAAGAAACTTGAGGAAATGTATCACAAGATCTAGGTTTAGAGAATTTCAATTAGCCTAAGTAATTTCTACAAATATTCTCAAAAATTCATTTACTAAATGTTTGACGGATGCTATGGGTCAGGAGAATAAATCCACCTTAAGAAACCATCTGGATTGTGTTGGCTAAAATCTTCAAGATAGAATATCTTGTGTAGCTCTTTCCTAAATTTTTCCCAAGTTTTATTTATATGTAAAGGGATTGAATCTAGGATTATCCCATAAACTACCCTTTCTAAGTAGTGTGTAAACTCTTCATTGGGTAGTCCTTGGACTTCACTTGCTCTTCAAAGACATTTAAGTTGAGTGAACTTTCCCTTATCCTTAAGAATGGACTGCACTACTCTTGCCACCTGTTTCTCTATCATTAGACCTTTAAATACCTCCTCCATTTCCCTTCTCTGATTTTTCCTTGAACATAGAAAAATATCCAGAGTTATTGGCTCTATAATTCCTCTTAACTAAAAACAGAGTTGAGAGAAAAGAGCATTTGTACTTTGAGCCAAGAGATGAAAGTAAGCTTTAAGATCTTCTCAACTTTATCACTCACTTTCTTGCTAGGATTTGGAAAATCTTCTTCTTGAAGCAAAGTCTCACTTTAAAGTTTGGGTATGTTCTAATCCCCTCTAATCACTTCAAAGTGCTAGACTATAAGACTTTTCTCACTAGATCTCAGATAGAATACTTGCGGTTTGTCATATTCTTAAGGGGTCTGAAACTAATCTTTCCTCTAGCCTTTTAGGTCTACAATATGGATTTTACTTTAGATACCTAATATTAGAAGTAAATTTTTACCCTAGATCTAGCTCTTCGAATGGAGTTTTCACTCTAGGTTTCGGTTCTTCATCTCTAGCCTATGTCTAGAATATGATTTCTTCTCTTAATTTATATGTAAAGATGATTCTATGTGAAGGTTTTTAACAGTAGAGATGAAGTCTACTTTAGAGATGAGTTACTTGAGTAGAAACCTGCTTCTAGGGCTTGATTGTTTTTGTGCTAATCTAGACTCTTCAGTCCAATTTGATTTGCAACTTGATTTGTTTCTTTGTTCTTAGATTTAGATTAATCAACTTGATCTCTTCTTTATTCTTGTGATTTAACTTCTATAACTTGATTTTCTTCATCTTCTTGTATTTAATTTCTACAACTTGATTTATTGCTTTCTTCTTGTATATAATTCCAACAACTTGGTTTATTTCTTTCTTCTTGTGTTTTAGACTTTTTTTTTTATCTTTGGTGTTTTTGTATTTATAAATGCTAAAAAGGATTTGTTTTTTAACAAATATTTTTGGTTGATTTTTATTTTTTTCTTAATGTTTTTGAATTTTTTATTTTGTTCATTTTATGGTCTTTTTAGGTTTTTTATACTTTTTTGTTTATTTTATGATATGTTCATATTTTTTATTTTTGTTCATTTTATGGAAAATTAGCTAAGCTACAATAGTCGCAAGTTTACTAACTAAGTAACAAATTGGAAGTGCACAAAATGTATGGCTATCCTAATGCATGTCATAGATGCTCAAATGCAGGTACAAAAAAGCTTTCTTTTCAAGTGATTATAGCAATGCACATATGGAGAGAGCTTGAAAAAAAAATCTTGTTGTTTTGATTTGTTGCTCAGGCTACGATTGTGCAGTGTAGTAAAAATTTTACATATATTGAAAGCATAAATACAAAATCAATCTAAGTGTGCAATGTGATCAGTTGTCTCTCACTATATGGTGGGGGATGAGGATCTCAAGCAGTAATCTCCAGGCAACCACTTTGCTTCACATCCAATTCAAATGCGATAGAGGATGGGGGATGTGAATGGATGACCAATTTGGATCATGTCTTGTTGTCCATCCAAGGAGTCGTGATGCATGCTGGGCACCTTGAGGGATAGTGGATGGACCCTCACTTGCATTTTAGTAGCAGCAATGAAACATGTCGTTGTGCGAGTAGGACTTCGTGATCAAAGATGTCGAAAGGATCGAAGTGGTGAGTTGTTCATGTAAAAGGAATGCACGTATAGAAAATGTGTTTAAATCTATGCTAACTATGAGAGTGGATGTAGAAGGTGGAGAAGAAATGTCTCACATATTGTAATCCACGGATGAAAGAACATGATCACTATCCATGGGCAAAAAGGAGTATACAATATATGGGTGAGAACTCATGAACCAAAGATGCTAATATAGTCTAAGTAGATACAAGGAGGTTAAAAGAGGTAAGAATGCTTGATGATCTAGCTCAACATGCATAACTATAGGCTGAAAAATAGTTTGATGTCACTTTTCTTTACTTCACTACTACATGTATAAAAATAGCTTGATGTTTTCACTTTGCTTCACTTTGGCCCATCCACAAAGACCTTCATTTTGACACCAATCTCTACCAAATGGGCTGTAGTTCTAGGGTATTATGTAGCTCTCCAAACTCCTTGAAGAAGTAATGGGATCTTCCCCAAATATTGTTGAATTCACACTTTGATTCCCATATATAAATAACTTCTCTTAGTGATCTTGCTAACTTGTTGAACCAATGTGAATGGGTGTTCATCCATTCTGTTTGAACACTAGCTCATTGAACTAATGTGAATGGGTGTTCATCCATTCTATTTGAACACTAGGGGGATCTTGAATTGGAACGTGCCTCAAATGCCTGAATTGTGTTCGCCTTTCGGTGGGAGGGTCCGATGTGGGGAGGTTACTAATGTCAATCAGTTGGGAACTAGGGCATGCCTCAACCATGGCTTAATAATACAAATGATGCTCTTTGTGAACCTATTAGAATAAGAAGAACAAATTCTTATTTTCTAAGAAACTTGGTGAGTCCTTGTTCCTTTTAAAACGCCATCATGTCTCCCTTGATCCCTATGTGTGTTGTGTTAATGGTTGTGTGAGTGATGAGTCTGTGGTGTATTGCGAATGTGGGTTAGTGCAAAGCCTAGATGCATACTTGGGAAATGCATTAGCTCAACATGCACATGAGGGAATACAAGTATATTAGAAGGTTGGTTCAGGTGGTAAATTAAAATGCTTGACTTTCCAAGACTCCCTTATGGGATTACAAAATTGGTGTTTAGGTATATACATGGTCCTTGATGATGAATCTACTTAGTTATGGGACTTCTAAGACACCAATTTCCAAGTTCTTCTAGGAAAAACGTTACTTGGTGACTCATTTATGTCAAGAGGAAAGAGATAAGGAAGAGAGCTCACACACACTCTCACAATCAAGGAGGAGCACACACACAGATTCAGGCAAGGAAGAATGATCTTCTTCTTCTTCTTCTTCTTCTATTACATCAAAGGAATGTACGAGAACGACCTAAAAACAACAATACAACAAGTGCAATATATAAAGAATAGCACATAAGGAAAATTCTAATTTCCATGAATGAGTGAGCTAGCAAGAAACAAATGTGCCATCACTCTCAGTAGATACATCTAGTAAAGCTCAATGAAGTATCCCTGACATATACCGGCATGACCTCTATACATGGCAGAGATATGAAAAAGTGATACATGTCATCCTCGATCATCACATGTTGAGCTTGATATCTCAACACTCCCCCTCAAGCTCAATGTGATGTCTTCTAATCCAAGCATCTTCCAAAACTTCTTCAGCTTCTCTATTCCAAGCACTCTAGTAAAAGTATCAACAACTTGATCATTTTTCCTCACATAAACAAGATCAATATTGCCTACTAATACCTTCTCTCTTATGAAATGATAATGTACCTCGATATTCTTTGTTCTAGCATGAAAAACAAGATTTCATGCTAGCTAAATGCTGCTAAGATTATCACAATAGATGATGATAGGCTTTTGCACTTTCCACAGGTTAATCTGAAAGTAGCATCTCTAGCTAGAATGCTTCACATGCTACCATTGCAGCACCTCTATACTCAGCCTCTATACTCAACAAAGTAACAGTGTTCTTCCTCCTCCATGTAAAAGTTGCACTCCCAAGTGAGAATAGAAAGCCACTAGTGAATCTTCTATCTAGAATACAACCAGCCCAATCTACATCGGTGTATCTATGAACCTTCAAATCTACACAAGTTTCATAAAAAGATGCATAATCTAAAGTAGCACTCACATAACGTAGAGTGTGCCTCAGATCATCTCAATGCGACTTCCTGGGAGCCTTCATATATTGACTTTCAAGTCCAATAGAAACTAGATTCTTTGTTATATATGGAAAATGTAGCACATAAACAAGATGATTTACCATTTCATCCTCCATAGGGAAGGTTATGTTTCCTTTATGCTTGATAGGGTGTGATGTGTCATCACCTGTTTCAATATATCTAGGAGCTAGTGGTTTCTGCAAACTAGTAAACCATTCTACATGATTGTTCATGTGATTTGAAGCACTTGAATAAACATACAAGACATTACCATTCGATTTTGAAACATGAAGAGACATCGTATTCATCATATGATGTTGAACCATGAACGGTTTCTCATAATGATCTGTAGTTGTCGATGCATAGTTGTTTTGCTGCCTCCTATTATTTTGATTTTTTAACCTACAATCACCTTCAAAGTCTCTCGATTTACCACAATTCTAGCATCCTTTACTGTCATTACCTGAATCATATATTTGGAAATTTTTGTAGCCTCTCCGCTCCCTCTACCTTAAAACTGCCCTCTACCTACTGCATGATTCTGTTGTTGACTTTGATCTTGGTTATTGTGTCCTCTTCCACTTCCAAAGCCTCTATCTCTGCCTCTTTCTCTACTAGAGTAGAATACATGATCAAAACTAGGTTTTCCTTGGGTCCACTCCAAGATCTTTTCTTCAATAATCAACATGGATACAAGATTAGAAAAATTTAGAATATTTTCCCTAGTCTGAATAGATGTTCTTAACTGGTTATATGTAGCTCTTAAACCATGAAGGCACACTTCCACCTTATCATAATCATATACAGTCATACCAATAGATGCAAGTGACTCACATATGCTTTTGATTTTCAAGGTTTAGTCACTTTACCGACATGCCCTTTTTCTCTAGTGTATGCAGGTCATTATTGAGTTGTAATTCTTGTGCCTTTGTATTGGTCTCATAAAATGTGATCAAACTGTTCCCAACCTCTTTTGGAGTCTTGGCATCCTGTATGTGCCCAATTATGCTATTTTGTATGCTAAAAGATAGCCAATACATTAGCTTGATCCCATTCCTCATATGTTCTTAACTAGTCTACAATCTGATTTCCTCTTTGGTAACTAGAGAGCATTTTCATTCTATCCTTCGATGTACTTCCAGTAGCCTTTTCCCATCAAGAAATTGGTCATCCTGAACCTCCAAGCATGGAAGTTGTTCTTGTCCAGTTTATTGCTAATAAGCTAACTCATTCCATCTGCATTTTCCATTTGTGCAACAATTCACAACATTGCAAAAACACTACAAGCAATACTTCTACTTGAACACTCTCACACTTTGACGTGATATTTTGATCTCAAAAAACCACAATTTTCATCTATCAACAGTACACAAAATTTCTTGAAATTTTGGATCTAGAATAATTGAGTGTTTCTAGGCCAAACTTATAGTTTTACAAATTGACCTAGTTTTTCTATGGGCCTCACCTTGTGGGCTTGAAAGAGAGGCTGAGATGGCTCCGAAACACTAATCTAGCAACAAAAAGTGACGCTAAAGGGATAACTCTCAAAAATATTTTGACACCTTCTATCTTCACGCCAATTTTTGTAGCAATCTAAGGTCGTTTGTGAATCGTGCTTTATCCATTCCTTGTCACGTACTCTTCATCGTAGGCCTTCTCCACGAGCTCTCTTCAGCCACAGTAGCTTTCATACCATGTTACGAGGAAGGAGATAAGGAAGAGAGCTCACACACACTCTCTCACAATCAGAGAGGAGCACACATAGAGATTGAGGGAAGGAAGAATGATCTTCTGCTTCTTGTTCTTCTATTGCATAAAAGGAATGTACAAGAATGACCTAAAAACAATAGTACAAGTGCAATATATAAAGAACAACACATAAGGAAAATCCTAATGTTTGCAAATGAGTGAGTTGGTAGAAAACAAATGTGCCATCAATGTCGATAGATAAGTCTAGTAATGCTCAATGAAGTATCCTTGACATATACCATTGTAACCATTATACATGTCAGAGAAATGAAAAAGTATGTTTCATCCTCGATCATCACATGTTGAGCTTCATATCTCAATAATTTACAATAGCTTTCTGTCTATGTTTCATGGGGTTGGGATGGAATGTGATCGACTAGATCCTAAGACCTACTATGTAGAGATCTATGCATTATAGCAACTTGGATAGATGCAACATCGTTTCTCCAAGATTAGTCTTAGAAGAACTAAGAGCTTGTTAAAAAAAATATAAGTATCCAAGATAATGCAGTGGAATTGGATCTTCAAGTAGAGTAATGAGAAGCAGAAGAGACTAACAAAAATCGTACATAGATAGAAAACTTAGAATCTCAAATTACCTATAGTAATATATGTCGATGATACTGTCCACCCGTGACTCCCACTACAGAGCTTCAATGGCAATGTAGACAGATTCTAGATGAAGGGCTTTATAGTGCTTCAGATGTATTTCTTTTCTTGTCTTGTTCTTTCTATGTTAGTTAATAACTCTCTTCTTGGAATGTGTGTCGCTCTTAGTAGTTCTTGTTCTTGATCATAGGCTGCATGGGGACGTAACTCTCTCTCTCTCTCTCTCTCTCTCTCTCTCTCTCTCTCTCTCTCTCTCTCTCTCTCTCTCTGGCGCAAGTTCCTGCAAACATTTGGTGCAATCTTTGACCACCCACCTATCGCTCTACTGGCTGTGCTGTCGCCGACCTCATCATTCTCTAGAGTAAAGTTGCTCAGCGAATGCTTACGAATGGTACTTGCCATCTTGTGTAGTATGGCGTAGACGAAGGAGGTTCACAACTTTCTGCATAAATAGTCCGACTTGATGTTAATAACTATTCTACTTCCAATTTTCTGGCATTATGCTCTTGATTACGTTCTCATCTTATGACGCTTTATCTCATTTGTATTACTCCAATGCTCCGGTATTGTTGCGCATTGTGTCTTGATTCTACATCACAATATTCCGATTTATCATGTTAAAATGACATATCGTGTTTAGTGGCCTCTTTCTATGTGGTTGATTGTTCATATATGGTTCTTATTCGTGCACAATTCATCCTTGTATACGTTCCAAATAGACGAGTCCTCCAAGTGTAGTCTGTGTTATCCAATTTCAGCGTGATTCTCCAGACCAATTCTATTGCCGTTCATAGCCTATTATTTGAATTATTGCAAGTTATGGAGGATTGCTTCAATCACACGCCTCTTCTTACTCGACCTTATGTGGTGATCTCTGTCTTGCTGAAAGGGTATTCTAAGATAAGGTATACGCCTCTTCTTACTCGACCATATGTGATCTCTGTCTTGCTGAAAGGGTATTCTAAGATAAGGTACAGTGGTAGTCACGCTTTGTGCTATAGCACGTTTGATTATTTTCCTATGCTTTTGTTTCAGCCGTTCTGTGATGACATGATATCTAATATTTGATGATGACAATTTTTTGTATATGGTGCATAAAATCAAAGTTTATCAGCGCTCTGCGCTCTTACATGTTATTTGTAATATGTGGTATTAATGTTTCCAATCATCAATGGGTTTTTTGGCATGTCTTGGCGTATGGGCTTATAAGTCAATGACACATGCTTTAATGTTGAAGTAATGCACTCAAGGAAGGATGAAGAAGCATGGCAAAACTGGACCCCTTGATTTGTACCTTTTTGTGATCCTTCATTCATGATCCTTTTGTATACAAAGTATTCAAGTATTGAAGTAGAGTGACCCATCAACAACGTTGAACAACTCATGAAGAAACTGGGAGATATGATGCTTATTTGTAATCTATTGAGTCTTATGTTGTATACACAGTGAGCCACCCTTGTATTTCACTTGTATGCATTTAGAAGGGCAAACTATGAGTTATGTGAGTTTTATTTGCATATCTGGGATTAAGTTCCATGCACGTTGCTTTGCATCTTACATGGCTCTTAGTCTTGAATATGTTATGGGAATTGTTTGCACTCCATACAAGGTGTAAGCATGCAATTTGGTTTGCAAGCCTTGTTCATAAGGGTAGAGCATGATAATGTGTGCATAGGTATTTCTTGATTAACAGGTTGCTACTAGCATTGGTTGTGTACTTTGGAGTTCGACCACTCTGTTCCAAGGGAGGTGCTATCACTTTAGCACTATGGAGATCTGCATGGAGATTTTCTATGGATTGAGTTCTCATTTTGGCAACTTTGTTTTAGTCTTAATGAGTGTGATGGAACCAGTGTCCTACCACATAAGAGATGTGGAGGCTTGCAGATTGAAGCACTTTTGGAGAAGGGTTAGAGAAGTAATATGCCTCATCCATTCTTTCTTATATGACATGTTGTATAAAGGTTCCGAGCCTATAAATGGTTTTGATGTACTTTTCATTTTGATGAGGGGGTAGTAATTATCAAGGGATAGTGGTAGTCCAAGTCCATCATATGTGCTAATGTTAGGGAAACATTGGGACATGGTACATTACAACATATTTTGTCTTTGAAACAACGTTCTCATAAGTCAAAAAACACGGTTATGGATGCATGATCATCAATAGCCTTTCAACAATCAATGTAGTGCAATTAGCCACTTTAGAAGGAGATATAACGCCAAATCATATTAGTAGATGTGGATTCAAGCTTCCCAAGAACCACTAATAGAAGAGATGCTTAAACATCTCAACGTGGCAAACAAACGTAAAGTGGAAGAGAAACAAACTCCTAAAGAAGTTGAGGTTGAAGCTCTAGAGTGCATTAAATGTATGAAACTAATATGCCAGGGCTTAGGTCAGAATACGAATGCCAATGAAAAACTTCAGCTTGTGAATGTCATCTCTAAGTTTAATGCCCCCACATATCACATGGCAATGTGCCAAACAAAGGGGAATACCTCCCTTAGCATAGTGGATACACGACCATTCATTTGTGTTAAGCTAGGAAAGGGCACTATCATTAAGTTGATCATAGCACTTATTGATTCAGAGTGCTATTAGGTATTCATGTTTTCAAGACATGAATCTAGAAATGAGTCTGATTGAGGCTTACCTCATTGGATTAGAAGGTTTGGAAACCCCTTGCATTGATGAGATTGAAGTTCCAAACCTCATACATGATGTCCCCTTGAAAATAAAACTATTAATTTGCCATGATGAAGATCTTACAAAACCCTTGATATTGAGACAAGATTGGATCTATGATCATGCAATTTATTTAACCCTCTAACAATTTCCTCTTTAGGTTTGGATTAATAAACAACATATTATAATAGAGTCAGAAACTCTTAAGACCTCTAACCATAATGTTAGAGTCAAAGAATCTCGAGTCTTTGAGCTCTCCATCCACCAAAAAGATAGATTCTCTTGAGCCTTCCGAAGCCAATTCTACATTAGGGCTAAAGACTCTTGGGTGTTCTAGCTCTCAAAGTATTGTACTTTTAGAGACTCTCGGATTCCTCAACCTCAGAAATGTAAAACTCAACTACAGCGGGAACATAATATATGATGATCACCATCCACCTTTCCATTCAAGCAATGGAAATACCGAGTTCTTCCAAGTATGAAGGAAACATGGGTGAGAAAGGGTGAGCAACCGACTAATAAACCTACATCAAAGTCACCACCAAAGAAGTAGAAGGTGGATCCGAGGCAACAACTAGAGATGCATGAAGGAGATCAACCACAAGAAGTCAACAAATCGGGATGCCCAAGTCATCAATAATGACATGCCCTAACAATTCACACTTTGGGTGCCTAAGACTTGCTTGAAGGCAAAAACTTCCCCACCTTTTTCATTAACCTTTAGGAGCCCTCAATCTATCCTTAATCATGATTTACCTAGAAAGAAAGTCTTCGTACACAAAAAGCCATGTAAATTAACCTTATGACAAGTTGGAAATGGGTGCCTAAACAACCAATGAAGATCATTGTCTCCTAAGAAATTGTATACATTGACAGCCTCATCTTGTAATTCCATATGGGAAGCAATCACTTACACCCAACTTTGTAAAAAAAATTGTAGATCACAAACCTTGTAATATATCTATGACTCAACACAAACATGTAGAGCTCATGCATTGTCCCAAGTATGCATGGAGGCAACCTAGTGACATGCACTAGACACGACAATATTATAATGCACTCTCACTCAACATTGGGCTACATGGGAAGCATACTAGTATTAGAAAGGGACCAATGACTTGGGATTGATGATCCTTCTCTTGATGCAGTTCTCTTTCATATTGTTGATGATACTGAACAAGAATTAGGAACTCTTACTTGGTATGATGAAATGATGTCTTTTCTTGCGATTGGTGTCCCTCCTTCTCATTTACAGATAGCAGCCCGAAAAAGTTAGCTTTATGAAGGAGATGTTTTTCTATTATCCTTGATCATCTATATTATAAATGTTGGTGCAATTGGACAAGCCTTCACATTTGGCTTAACTTGGAAGATTATATGTAGAGGCATGTGATTATTCACATGAACCATAGCTTGTAATATCTAGGCATTTACTATGTGTAAAAGTTTAATCAATGAGAGAAGCCTTTAAGAGCTTAAACTTCTTGGAGTTAGAGAAACCAAGAGATACAAATTCCATTTGGTAGAATCTCTCCTCTTTTAGAGGAAGAACTTTTAGGTGGAACTCTACTTGAATTTCAAATTCAAATATGAAGAAAGTCATTATAAAAGAGACTTCTAAACTCACGGTCATGAGCCTTCTCTTGAAGCTCAATTACTAATCATTTGTAGAGGTTGAGTAGCATACATCATTGCTCACTCATCTCACTATCCTTTGACATCATCATAGTGCCAATGATCTTGTAAAATCATGTGCCATAATAGATATCTTTCATTGATCTCAACTATTGACTTCTCTACCTTGTCTATGTAGAACACTATACTTGGGATGACCATATCTAAGTGATTTCTTCACCATTTTTCATGTTCTATAGCTTGTTGGAATCAGCTCAAAGTCTAATTGATGCTGTAAATTTTTAAGGCATTTGCTTTAGCCAATTAGGAGAAAATCGCATCAAAGTGCTCTCTAGTCATTCTCTACTCAGTCCCTAAAACGTCAAGGGTAAGCATCTACTTGTTAAAGTGATTGCTCAGTGTGTGATTCATCATTTTACATGATTTCACTTGTAATTATTAGCTACCTAAGCTAATTAGATACTTTCAAAAGGATTTTGATCAATTGCTATTGTACTATGAGCACTGAGCAAAAGATCTAGCAAGTGTCAAGATCGCAAAAGATCCAATAGGTATCAAGACCAAAATAGCAAGTTTTGAGTAACTAACTATTTGCAAAGTTATCTGTTTTGATCAAATTGTTTGAAGCATCAATTCGAAAGTACATGCGTACTTATTTAGTGTCCTTTGCAAGATATGAGGGCCTACTACATAACCCTGAAGTGAAATAGGGCAGGTACAAAGCAAGATTTGGCAGTACCACCTCACTTCCTTGACGTATCCATCCATCTCTTCCAACAGTGGTATTAGAGCAATTTGAGGTAAAATGGGAGAAGGTTTCCCTTTTTTTTATTGATAAATTAGATAGGAAGAATTACCCAACATGGTCCTTGAGGATGAAGACATATCTACAAGGAAGTAGTCTCTATGGATACACATCAGGAGATGGGGAGATGCCCATTTTTAGAACCAAAGGACAACCTACAAGAGAGGAGCTTGAAAGACTCAATTCATGGTGTGCCAAAGATGCTTTAGCAAGGTCATACTTACTTAACTCTATCTCTGACTTCCTTCTTCCACAAATTAGGAATTGTAAAACCTCCCAAGAGACTTGGGGTACATTGTTTTCATACTTTTCTTCCAATACAAGAGCTAGAAAAAATCAATTGTGGATTGAGTTTACTACTCAAAGGAAGCAACCCAACCAGAATGTTTCAGATTTTGTGACCAAAGTCAAAGATGTGGCTGATCAATTGGCAAGCATAGGAGAGGAAATTGAAGAGGAGCAAATGGTGAGACAAATAATCAATGGCATCCAGGGAGATGATAAGTGGGAAGCATTCACATTTACTATGGACCTTTACATGGACATGCGGATTCCAGACCTTAACACACTCATGGGACAACTCTTTACCCATGAAGCCAAGATCAACAAAAATGGACAACCATCAAGAGGTAACGACTCTTCTACCCTATACACAGAAAAAGGAAAGACTAAAGATAAAGGGAAAATCAAGAAAGTAGAGGACGAAGGTACTACTTCTCAAGCTAACTATGCAAGGAGAGGTAGGAACTAAAGAGGAAGGGGTAGAGGAGGTAAGCAAGGTAGGGGGAGACATTTCAACTCTTCGCCATGCAACATATGTGGATTGTCTAATCACACTATAGATGAGTGCTATAGAAACTTCAAGAATCAGAGAGGAAGAGGATTTCAAAGAGGTGGCTACTCACAATCAAGAGGAAGATTCAAACATAATCAAGGCTACAACCATGGCTACAACAACAACTACTACAACAACAATTATCAAGGAGGATACAAATTAAGAAAGGACTTCAATTTATACATAAGATCAAGAGGATTCTCTTCTTATTATGAATATGAATTCAAAAAAAGCTATGAATGATGAGCACCTCTTTTATATTGACTTAGGTTGTTCAAACCATGTAGCAGGCAATGTAGCTCTTCTTTCTGATCTTGAGGAGCCCAAGGGAAAGGACCAAGTACAAACAACTGATGACACCAAGCATTCAGTGAAGGTAGGAAATGTCAAAACCCTTGTTGGGAATAAAAATCTGTTGAGCAGGGTTCTTTATGTACCAATTATCACCAAGAATTTGATGAGTGTTGGACAGATAGTGGAAAAGAGTTTGCCGGTTAGGTTCAACAAATATGGAGCTTTTGGGGACGACCCCTAACATGGATTTAGAGAATTTCCAAGGGAGAAATAATAGGTAGATTATTTACATTTGAACTTCAGGACACTAGAAATCTTGCACTTTATAACTACAAGGATCAAACATTGTGTGAGTTAGAGATTTGGCATAAAAGATTAGGGCATATTGGTGAGAGAAACTTGAAACAAATATGTAGAGATCAATTTGTGCTTGGGATACCTAATGTATCCAAGAAACATATGATCTATAAATGTGGTGCTTGTCACTTTCATAAATCACAGAGGTCACCCTTTACAAAGAAAGGTTACATGCATGAGGATTATTTGAAACTTGTCCACACAGATGTGTGGGGACCAAGTAAGGACCCTTCAATTTCAAGCTCAACGTATAATGTGTCATTCATTAATGATTTCAGTAGGTGGACTATCTTGTACTTTATGAAACATAAAGATGAAGTGTTCAGTTGCTTCAAGGAGTATCTTGCACTTGTGGAAAATCAAATAGGAAGAAGTCTAAAGAGATTAAGGTTAGATGGAGGAGGTGAGTACTTCTCCAATGAATTTGATGCATTTTTGCAGGACAAAGGTATCAAAAGGGAGACTACTACAAGGTATACCCCTGAGCAAAATGGGGTACCAGAGAGGAGAAACAATTTGATTGTGGAAATAGCTAGATCAATGCTTAATGAAAAAAACTACCTAATTATTTGTGGGTAGAGAGTGTTTCTACTACCACTTATCTTATTAACACGTCGCCATCCAAATCACTTGATGGGATGACCCCATATGAAGCTTGGCATGGTAGAAGGCCATCACCTGATCATTTTAGAATCTTTGGATGTGTTGCTTATGTGCATATTCCATCTCAAATTGGAGGTAAGATAGACCCTAAGGCAGAGAAGTGCATCTTCACAGATGTTTTGTTTGATGAGAATGACGCTTGGTTTGAAAGTGAATGCAGGAAGGTCAAGTTGCCATATGACTTGGAAGAGGAATTTCCAAGTCTCACCAAGAATGAGCCTAACACAATTGAAGACATCAAATCAGATGATGAGGACATCATCAACTTGGAAGAATTCAAAGCATGGAAAGCAAAGGGCAAGGCCAAGATAATGAGGTTTAAAGACCTACCTGAATCATCCAATCAAGCTCTAAGGAGATCACAAAGGAGAGTAACAAGCCAATTAGATATGGGTATGATACATCATTAGTTACTAAGCATTCCATTTATCTTGCTAAGGATTCATCACTTGAAGAACCTTCTTCATATGAAGAAGAATGTACCAAGGCAGAATGGAAGGAGGCTATGGATGAGGAAATCGAATCAATCCAGGAGAATGATACTTGGGAGCTAATATGCAAGAAGGCATCAATGAAGGTAATTGGTTCTAGATGGATTTACAAAATCAAGAGAAACTCAGATGGATCCATCAACAAGTATAAAGCTAGAATTGTGGCTAAGGATTTTGCACAAACTCAAGGATTCCATTATGAAGAGACTTTCTCACTTATGGCTAAAATGCCAACCATCAGAGTATTGGTAAGTGTGGCTAGATCAAGGAATTGGAATATGTATCAGTTGGATGTAAAAAATCTTGTCTAAATGGCTCAGTTTCAGAGGAGGTTTACATGGCTCAACCTCCTGGCAATGAAGGTCCAAGAAAGGTAAATTATGTAAGCAAATTGAACAATTCTTTTTATGGTTTGAAGCAAACACCTAGGACATGGAACCATAGGTTAACTACATATCTTCAAGATCAACGATTCATGATGATTAAAGCATATTCTTCTTTGTTTGTCAAAAGAAGTAATTTAGAGATGATATATTTATGTGTGTATGTTGATGACATTGTACTTATAGGTAGTGATGCCAATGGCATCAAACAAATCAAAAGTCTAATGATGCAGGAGTTCAAAATCAGTGACCTAGGGTTTTTGAAGTATTTTCTTGGACTTGAATTGGTCTACACAAATTCTGGAATATACATTACTCAAAGGAAATATGTGCTCAATATGTTGAAGAAGTTTTACTAGGAGAATGCAAAGATAGCTAGCACCCCTATGGAGGTAAACCATAAATTGAGTGCTTATGAAGGTGATTTGCTTGAAGCCATTGTAGGATATCAAAGCATAGTTGGAAGTCTAAACTATGCAACCTTAACAAGGACTGACATATCTTATGGACTAAGTGTATTAAGTCAATTCATGCATAAACCTAGAGCACCTTACTTGGAAGCTGCCAAAGGAATTTTAAAGTATCTCAAGGGTACTCAAAATCAAGGTCTTTACTTTCCCTATACATCAGATTTGGACATCAAGCTTTACTCCAATGCAGATTGGGCAGGTTGCAAGGATGATAGGAGGAGCTCTTCTGATTATCTTTCTTTTGCAGGTCATAAGCCCATTTCAAGGTCTTCCTAGAAGCAACCTACTATTGCTCTATCTTCAACAAAGTGATAGATATCTTTCATTGATCTCAACTGTTGACTTCTCTGCCATTTCTACTCAGAATAGTGTACTTGGGATGACCATATCTCATTGATTTCTTCCCTAGTTTTCAGTTTCTATAGCATGTTGGAACCAGCTCAACGTCTACTTCATGCTAGAAAATTTTCAAGGCATTTATTTCAGCCAATTCGGCAAAATTTGCATCGAAGTGCTCTATGGACATTCTCTTCTCAGTCCCCGAAAAGCCGGGGGTAAGCATCTACTTGCTAAAGTGATTTCTCAGTGTGTGATTCATCATTTTAAGTGATTTCACTTGTAATCTTTAGCTATTTACACTAATTAGATACCGAAAAAAGGATTTTGATCAATTTCTACTATACTGAGCACTGAGCAAAAGATCCTGCAGGTCTGAAGACCAAAATAACAAGTTTTGAGTAACTAGCTATTTGCAAAGTTATCTGTTTTGATCAAATTGTTTGAAGCATCAACTCTAAAGTACATTGGTACTTATTTAGTGTCATTTTCAAGCTAAGAAGGCATAGTACATAACCATGAAGTGAAATAGGGTAGGTTCAAAGCAAGATTTGGCAGTACCACCTCACTTCCTTGAGGTATCCATCCATCTCTTCTAACGATAAAGATATTACCAAAATATGGCTTTGCTATGTTCTACCACATGAATAATACTTGTCATTTTAGAAGCTCATTCTACATTTTCACGTGATCCTTATGGAACTGATTTAACAATAAAGAAAACTCTGCAAAGTGGGTTATGGTGCCCAACCCTTCACAAAGATGGTCACGATCATGTACAATTGTGTGATCCTTGTAACATATGGGTTAACCTTGGGATATAGGTCACTTTCTTGTGCAACCTATTCTTCCTTTAGAACCTTTTCAAAAATGGGGTTTGGACTTTATAGCTCCTATCTTGCATCTAGCTAGTTTTGAAGAAACCTTTATTTTGACATGCACTAATTACTGTATTAGATGGGTAGAAGCGTAGAGTCTAAGACATTAAACTATAGGAAGTTTTGCTATAGTGTTACTCACTCAATTATTTCCTCATTTTGGACTTCCACTTGAATTAGTTTCTCATAGTGGCACTCATGTTTTAAATTTGCTTATGAAATGTATCATTGATTAGCTCTATATTTAGCATAATTTTAGTTCCCCATACTAACCTCAAGCTAATGGTTTGGCAAAAAGCACAAATAAGATCTTACTTATGATGGTTCCAAAATTCCTTTTGGAATGTCCAACTAAATGGAAATAATATTTACCCTCATGGGCTTACCATACCTCATATAAAGATTCAACTTGATTTACACCTTTTAAGTTAGTTCATGGCATGAAAGTTATAGCTCTTATGGAATTTATGGTGCCCAGTCTATGTATCATGGTGTAGAATGATTTATTACCGAAAGAATCACTAGTATTTCATATGGATATTTACGACAATTGAAAGGACATCCTTACAATAGTTTTTTGCTCATGCAAGAAGTCCAACTTAGACAATGATGTTGACATGATTGCCAGTTATGAACACCTGTTTTTCAGATTGGAGATTTGATCTTATTTTGTAATTCAAAAATCAGGAGATAAGCTGAAAAATTCAAACTTTGGTGGACAGGTCCATTTTGGATACATGAAAAAAATTGTCTAGTTACTTTTCAATTAGCAATCTTGAGTGGAAAAATCTTATAGACTCCGACCAATGGGTCCAAGCTTTTACTGTATTACGTATAGCTTCATAGCATTTATTGTATTATAGTGCATATAAATTTTGGTTTTTTAATAAGTGGAATGTAATAAATAAAGATTCGCTCACAACTCTACATGAGTAGTGGAGTATCATGCTGGCAACTTGACATTATATTAGGATAAATTTGTAATCATTGAACACGACGTTGTGTTATTTAATGACATGCACATTAAAAAAGCACATGCAGATATACAACGGCTTGACTACTTTTCTACTTAAGTCAATGAGTGAACCAACTCACTTTTTTACTTGCTACTTTTTACTATCATGTTCTCACCTTTTCACAGCTATATATTATGTTCTCCATTTCCTATAACCATGACAGGCACAATATTACCTAACACGCTGAAACTAACCAAGGTGACCCCACTGGTGATTCTCGATCACCTTATGTAGAATCATGCTGATTGGTTTCAATAACGTGGGTTGTTGGAATATGCCCAGATTCCATGGATGATTTTGTAGAGCCATCTCATGAAGAATTCCTTTATTTAACAATGTAATGATCTTTTGGAAGCAATTGGTGACCTTTATGCTTTCTTAGAATTTTGTATTGGTACAGATGTGTGCATAGTCATTGAGCCACCTTTCATCGCAACAATGCTAAATGTCAGTAACCTAGGTATCACAGCTCCGATAATGTTGGTTTCCACAGAGGAGATGGAGCACATGTTTGATAAAGTGTGTTCTGACACTACAACGTATGAGGGGCATACCGATGTTGCGTATAGCGATCGTCACTCCCGACGTCGGTATAAACATTGGGAAAGTCCACTTAAAGATACCGATGGTCAAGTGACCATCTGTATGGCCGTTTAAAATAGATCGTCGGGATGTCTCGCGACCACTGGTATGCGCATCAGTATAATCGTTGGTATAAGCATCGGTATAAGCATCCGTAATTTATTGGAAGTTACCGACGCCCATACCGATGCTTATACTGAAGCCGTGTTTTAAACATACCGGGAGCCCGAGAGCAAAACTAAACATTTTTGCACATGTTTGAGTACTGGTTGTCTTCTTTCGAACTTGTGCACGCAAACCAAATTGCGACTTGCATTGTCCTGTGCACACAGACACACATCGTTCTCTCTCTCTCTACACACACACACTCTCTCTCTCTGTTTAGATCTCACATCTTGGTAAGTGGTGCGCGTAATCTTAGCTTTAGGTCTTATAATTTCTTTTCTCTTTGATTTTGTAGAAGTTCTTTGGCATCGATTCTTTGGAATTCGACGACATACATTACGCTTTGACGACAACGATCAAAAGAGTCATATACTTGTAAGTGATTGTTTTATTATCTATTGATAAAGAGAGAGAGAGAGAGAGATGAGAGAGAGAGAGAGAAAGAGAGAGAGAGGGAGAGAGAGAGAGAGATGAGAGAGATAGAGAGATAGAGAGATAAAGAGAGAGAGAGAATGAGAGATAAAGAGATGAAAGAGAGGAAGATAGAGATAGGAAGATAGAGCATACATACACACACATACACACACATCTACACATCTATACATGCATGCATAACATGTACACACATGCATACATACACACATATACACACATGGATGCATACATACATACACATATACACACATGCATGCATACACACATACAAATATACACACATGCATACATACACACACACATGCATACACACATACATACACACACATATATACACATATGCATACATACACACACACATGCATACACACATACATACACACACATATACACACATACATACACACACACATATACACACATACATACACACACACACATACATACACACATATACACACATGCATGCATACATACACACACATATACACACATGCATGCATACATACAAACACATATACATGCATGCATGCATACACACATATACACATATACACACTTGCATACATACACACACACATGCATACACACATACATACACACACATATACACATATGCATACACACACATACACACACACAGATACACACATTCATACACACACATATATACACACATGCATACACACACATACATACACACATATACACACATGCATGCATACATACACACACATACACATATACACACATGCATACATACACATACACATGTACACACATGCATACATACACAGACATATGTACACACATGCATACATACACACATATACACACATGCATGCATACATACACACATATACACACATGCATGCATACACACACACATACATACACATGCATGCACACGCACACATGAATGCATACACACACATGCATACATACACACACATACACATATACTCACACATGCATACATAGACATACATACACATACACACATGCATACAGAGCGTGAACTTCCCCGTGGAGGGCTTATAGCACTATAGTGTGAAGAAAGTGGCTTGGTTTTGTCAATCAGTGTGAGTGAGTGGTATTTTCGTGCTCTTTCCCTTAGAGCAAGTCTTTATACCTTTGTACTGATCAGTGCCAGTCTGCATTTAGTAGTGTTCATTGTATGTACTGGATGGATCTCTTGTATCCATTCTAATTAGTTCTGGAATGGCACGTTAACCCAGAGTATCAACTTTTAGAGCATTTCTTTTGTTTATATTGTAATCCCCTGTTCGAACTAAGGAGTTGTTTCATCCTTCACTATTGTCATTTGTCATTAACTTTCTTCTTGAGTGCCTGCAACACCGTGTGTCTATTGAGATTGTGCCTACTCACAAGAATGTCACAAGGTATATTTCCCTAAGGAGAACCTCCCTTGAGTAGGTGAAGTACTAGAAGTGCATATTGACTGCATTTGTTAAATGTAAGCACCCCAATACCTCCTCTACAGTTTGGCACGCACAGTGGGACACTTGCATCTCTGTGAGAGGCCATGCGCATAGTAAATAGTCCTTTTCCATTTTTTTTGCCCTATTGCATCTTGCAAGTAGATACATGACCCATACGCGAGCAGATAAGGAGCCTCTTCATGTTCAAAGGAGCCTTAAAAAGTCAGCTATATCTTCGACTAGTGAACCAACATCCCCTCTACGTCCTTTGAATTTATGCATTGATTTTGGTGCGACTCCACTGTCAAAAGTAAAGCATAGGAGAACATTGGACTTCTCCTGAGATACATTAGAGGAAACACCAGTGCAAATGGAGGATCTCTCTCATTTACTCTCCAGTCTCAATATCAAGTTCCCTACCTTCAAGGGACAAGCTTATGAGGATGCTGATGATCATGTGAGGAGATTCATCTCCTTATGCCGTGGACGAGGTTTGCAGAATAGAGAGGATGCAATGCTAGTACTCTTCCCATCCACATTGGAAGGCCTTGATGAAAAATGGTACAGTCAATATGCAGATGGCCATTTTGCTACATGGGAGGCTCTGAAGATGGCATTCTCACAGACATTTCGACCAAGTGACTCCTCAGAAAGAGCTCTAGATCAACTAGACGACCTAAGCTAAGATCAAGTGAATCCTTTCATGAACTTCACATGAGCAAAAAAAAGCACTTGTTGCATGTCTTCCACATGCTCTAGGTGATTTCTTGGTTAAAAAATGGATAGAAAAAGCTCTGCCCAGGTTATCTCAGCAGAAGCTATGTGAGTCTCTTAGATTGGATGCAGCCCTTAATGATTTTGTTGCAGCGGCATCACACATTGAAGAAGCTAAGCAACATTTTGAAGGGGAAACACAACCAAATTATGCAGCATAACTAGACCCTATTGGGCAACTAAGGAAAGAACTGGAAGCATTGAGAATGCAACAAAATCACCAAGAAGAGAAGGTCTTGCCATTGCCGCATCGCACTAATGATGAAGTAGCCCAACTTCGCCGTGAGTTAGAAGATTTGCGGACCACTCAGGATATAAGAAGGTAGATTTGGTGTACAATATGTAACAACAATGGACATTCCAATGCTAATTGTCCTAACAGGGTAAGTTGTCAATTTTGTGGAAAGGACGGCCATGAAGCTAGAGACTGTTACTACCTCAAGGGTTCAGAGCAAGGAGGTAACCCTCAAGCTTTGGATTCATATTATGCTAGTACTTCAAATGCACCTAATAGAGAGGAGAATCGTACAATGAAGCATAGATATGCCATTTATGTGTTATCGCTGTGGTGAGTATGGCCATATGCAAAATAGGTGTTCCCTTCCAGAAGATGCACCTCCTTGTCAACATTGTCCAGAGGCCAAGGATCAATATACCAAAGATTGCCCAAGAAGCCGCCCCGCTCCAATTCACATGATTGCAGTCTCCCCACAAGTAGAAGGTATGACCACTTAGTCTTATGTTGTTTCATCTTCTTCAATACCCATGATGACTAGAGCCAGACAAGCGGCAACAACCTCTAGAGAGGAACAACAGGGACTCTAGGATAGGGAGGAGGAAAAGAAGATGGGATGGAAGGGCCAAGTAGATATTGAAGGAGCTTATGAAAGGATGGCTACTTCACTAAGAGACCAACCAACAAGTCTGCAAGAAGACACACATGAGGTAAACATTGAGCACATCTTAAAAGTTATCATCACAAGGTTAGTCTGTACGAACTCATAAAGATGGATTCAAAAATAAGAAGTGACTTATTAAAGATTGTACACTCTGCTTACTTGAGCCAACCACCTAGCATAGATGGTTTCATGGTTGATTTTCCCCTTGCACCCCTGGCAGACTACCAAAGCTCAAGGTTATATGTTCTTATAAAGGATGAAGCTGTCACAGGTGTGATTATAGATGGAGGCTGTGGCATTAATTTGATGCAAGATTTCACAATGAGGAAACAGAATTTGAACCCCGGGATGGGGTGATGGTTATGACCAAGGTGTAGGAAAAGATTGAGGATGCAAAAGGGAAGTAAGGACCATGGGATGGGGTTACAGACAAAGGGGCTAAGCTAGAAGACCAAGAATGGTGTCAGTGGGTTGAGTGTAACTTGTAATGCGAGGTATTATGGGAGAGCCAATGATTGGGTTGAAGGGCACAAATGGCAAAGCGTACAAAGGATTCACGATAGAAGAAAAGAGGGTGGCTTGAGAGGTTGGATCAAGGAAGGAGAAGGATGTGGATGACGTTGGAGTGTGGATGACGATACTTGTTACGACTATGGTTTGCTCAATGGTGGGAGGTGGTGGTGGTAGAGAAGGGGGAGATGGAGGGTTGGGGGTGAGATGGGTGATTTCTGCACAAAAGTTTCACTAGTGAGGTCAATGGTGGGGGTAGGGGTAGCTGTGGGCTCTATGGTAGCGATGGGTTTTATTACTGGCATTCATATAATCTTTCCTGCTCGGGGTTGAGTATGGAATATATGCTGGTCATATCGAACAAATGGTCGAACGACTGTGTAGACTGCCTCCTGAACTCCTAATGATTCACATAGGAGTTGGAAGGAAGTGATGAAGTGTGGGTGTACTCATTCATGTTCTAACATATGTTCTATTAGGGCTTGTCTTGATGCAAAGGAAAGTTTGTGCCTCTCTTGCACTGCTATGATCATATCATATAACCTTTGCAGCTTGGCTATGTATGTACGAGCACCTATGAGTTTTGGTACTCCTTGCTGCTCATATCAATATCTTTCTTCATGCCTTTCCTCGCCCTCTTTGGATTCTCCATCTTCTGCATCTTCTTCATCTTCTTCTTCCTCCACATCAACCATGGTAACGGGTACTTGGGATGTTGTTCCTTGTAGTTGAGCTCCTTCTAGTTGGTGTTCTTCTTCTGCTTCAAGATTCACTTCCTTTAAAATCTGCTCAAAGTCTTCATCGGTGAGCTCTTCCAAGGGTGCTCCTCCGGGTAATTCTATATCCGTGGGAATGGGCGAAAATATCAAATTTGGAACCTCATAACTTTTCTGAGGTAGTCATAATGTGAATGGCATGGTCCTTCACGATGTAGAGGTGACGTCGGGGGTTCATGTTGCTCCAGGCGGTTGAGCACAAGGTACTTGTATAGTTCCTCTCATCCTCTTGGAAGGGGGTATAGTGGAGGTTCCATGTTTGAACTCCTACACTCTAGTGCACATTAGGGCCCTTTGAAGAGGAATGTCATAAGCCAAACATCTGTAAATGATTCTTGTCAAAGCACAACATCCATACAAGACTGATTTACGTGGCCATCTCTTGTGAGCCGAGTGTATCTTGTCGATTCTCCTATGTGGTAGGTTGATGGTGAGGTTTTGTGTCTCTACAAGGTATAAGCTAAACCAAAGTCTCTTAGGTGGCATGGTGAGCCTATCCTATGATGGAAATCCAAAATGTTGCATGCACATTCTCAAATGAACTACGATTTTGGGTGTCATGGCCACCATGTCGTTGAGCTTGGTGAGGTCTTGATTCTTCATGTTATCAGGAACTAGGAGTTTCTTCTCTATAGGTATATGCATGCCTCTCATGTCCAGGGGCTCTCTCTTGTACTAAACTGTTGGTTAACTTAAGAGCTCATTTCCCTTTGCGAGAGATGGGAGCACCAATGTGTTTCTACCTTTGGGATGCTTGCTTGGAGTCAAGGTGTTGATGAGATAGTAGCATCTCATGAAGTCAGGCTTTGGAAGCTGACCACGGAAGTATGCATCCAATCCTACTTTCTCCCATACAAGTCGTAGTGTTTATGCATTTTGTAGTTTTTCAAATTCCCGTGTAAAAAAGTGCTATTTGATTTGCTTCCCATTGAATTCCAACTCTGACTCCCAAAGATATGATCCTTCTCTTAAGGGTCCTGCAACTTCACTAAACCAATGGGAAGCCTTGTCGACAAGCATGGTATGTCCACTTGGGGGGTCTTGTATAGGTATAATCTGAATCTCTTACAATTCCTCTCATCTTTTACTTATTTCTGACAAGATTGGTAAACTCTCTAGATCGACCACCTGCTAATTGGGTCCTACCTGGGAACTGGTTCCTGCTATGTCAGCTATGATATTGCTTATCTACTGGAAGAAGAAAGCCTCATTAGCATTGCATAGGAAACACTATAATTTTGTGTTCCCTCTACAACACCAAAATGCCATCAATGTGGTTAGTGCATTAGTGAGTGAGATGTTTCTCGTGACTTGTGAGTGTTAGTTAGCAAGTTAGATGTTTGTCCCTAGATGCATACTCGGGATTGTGTGATGTACTCAAATGCATCTATGTCTATGCATAGTACTTTCCATGGTTGGGTCAGGTGGTCTATCATAGAGTTAAACTCTCCAAAATCTATGTGTCAGATAATTTCTTGTCTATCATAGAGTTAAACTCTCCAAAATCTATGTGTGAGATAATTTCTTGTGGCTACCATGGTCTCCTCATGTTTATGAATCATGTCCTCTTGTATTTGGGACTCTTTGGGTACCCATTTCCAAGTAGTTCTAGGTGTGTTTGCATGTGTGGAGCATTGGAATGTGGATGTGTGCCCTGAAGTGTGTGACGTGAATGATTGTGAGTGGCATTTCAAGCTATTGATCTTGTATGGAATTATTTTGGCATATAAGCAAGTCTTAGGCACTCGGATTTGTCATGCATTACGATCGGCCTTCATTGACCGTCTTTGAGACCCAAATAGAAATGGTGTGTTTTGGGAAATTCCTGGAGCACTCCCTTTGTGTAGTTCTTGTCCAAGTAGATGTTGTCGTGTGTCATTGGGGATCCATAATTGTTGGTGCAATTCAAGCCTTCACAATTTGGCTTGGATTACTTCATGAAGACACCACTTGAAGGAAGGACCATAGGAACTTATGCTTATAAGTTCTTACCATTTTACTCCTTGTAAAAATCTAAAAGACTTGGCATTTCCTATGTACACACCTACTTGATTAGAGTCGTGAAAAAAGTTGTTGATTGATTGAGAGAATATCTCATTACCTTTTAGGTGAAAGATTCTAGGAGTTTGAATTTGAATTCAAACTTGAAGTTTCAACTCAACTCTATAAAAGATGCAAGTCAAAAGTTGCGGGTAGCTCAGCTCATTCTAGCTCACTTCCCGAGACATCTATCATTTGTATCTGAGTGTGTATGAGTGCTACATTGAAGCCCATACCTCATTACCTCATCTAGCTATGGTTATCATGCTAATGAGATTGTACAATTATGTCAATTAATAGATATATTCACATTCAGCAACTCTGTGTTCTCTGAGTGTACCACTTCAAGTCTGCCAACTTCAAAGAGGCATATCTCAGTGCCTACTTCACCAAATCAAGTGATTCAAAGCTTGGTGGATCCAGCTCAAAGCATACTACAAGCATACAAAGTTTTAAGCAACTTGGTTCAGCCAATCTCAAGAAATTGTTGTCAAAGTGCTCACTGGTATTTGTCTGCATACTTCCTAAAAAGTCGGGGATGTCCATAAATTTGCTAAAGTGATTTCTCCTAGTATAGTTTATCATTTTGAATGATTCCACTTGCAAATGGTAGCTTACTAAGCTAATAGAATATATCTAGAAGGAATTTTTCCAATTGTAAGTGTACAGGTCATACTGAGTGAAAGACTGAGCAGGTATCAACACCAAAATAGAAAGTTTTTTAGCTTTGTGATTCACAAACTCATCTGTTTTGATCAAGTCATTACTCAAACCTTTTCCAAAGTACATATAGCATTTCTTGGTATCATTTGGAAGCTAAGGGTGTCTACTAATCATATCTGGAGTCACTGAGGCCTGGTGCAAAGCAGGATTAGCAGCACCTACTTAATCTTCTGGAGGATCCATCCATCTTTCCCAACAGTGGTATCAGAGCAAACAAGGTAACATGGGAGATGGTTTTCCTTCATTCATTGATAAATTGGACAGGAACAATTATCAAGCTTGGTCTCTGAGGATGAAGACCTATCTACAAGGAAGAAGTCTATTTGGATTCATGTCAGGAGATGAGGAATTGCCCTCATTCAAAGCAAGGGGTCTACCCACCAAGGAAGAACAAGAAAGCCTTAATACATGGTGTGCAAAAGATGCATTGGCAAGGTCTTATCTTCTTAACTCTATATCTGATTTCCTTTTACCTCACATCAAGAATTGTAAGACTTCCCAAGAAACTTGGGAAACCTTGTCATCATATTTTTCATCTAATACAAGGGCCAGGAAGAATCAATTGTGGATTGAATTCACAACCCTTAGGAAGCAACCAAAGCAATCAGTCTCAGAATTTGTGACCAAGATCAAGGATGTGGCAGACCAATTAGCAAGCATAGGAGAGGAGATTGAAGAGGAACAAATACTAAGGCAAGTAACCAATGGACTAAAGGCAGATGATAAGTGGGAAAGCTTCACCACTGCAATGGATCTCTACATGGATATGCATACCCCAGATCTCACAAATCTGATGGGCCAACTATTCACACATGAAGCAAAGTTCACAAAGGTTGGAGATACATCTAAAGGTAACACTCCTTCTGCCCTATATATCGATAAAAAGGTTAAAGACAAAGGTAAAAGTAAAAAGCAAGAAGATGAAGGTTCTACCTCCCAAGCCAACTATGCAGGGAGAGGTAGATCTTCAAGAAGCAGGGGCAGAGGAGGTAAGCAAGGTAGGGGGAGACCCTACAATTCATCACCATGCAATATTTGTGGATTGTCTAACCACACCACAGATGAGTGCTACAGAAACTACAAAAATCAGAGAGGAAGAGGCTATCAAAGAGGTGGATACTCTCAAGGCAGAGGAAGGTTCAACCAACACCAAGGCTACAATGGCTACAACAATAACTACAACAACAATTACAACAACAACCATAATGGTAACTACCAAGGAGGATTCAGAAATAGGAAAGACTACAACAACTACACAGAGGAGCAAGATGACTCCCTATTGATCATGAATATGACTTCCAAGTCAGGTATCAATGATGATCATCTGTTTTATATTGATTCAGGGTGTTCTAATCATGTAGCTGGCAATGTGGCACTACTCTCTGATCTTGAGGAACCCAAGGGCAAACATCAAGTACAGACAGGTGATGATACTAAGCATTCTGTAGTAAAGATTGGAAATGTAAAAACTTGTGATGGTAACCAGAACCTATTGAGCAGGGTACTTTATGTACCAACCATTACCAAAAACTTAATGAGTGTTGGTCAGATTGTGGAGAAAGGTTTGCAGGTCAGGTTCAATCAACATGGAGCATATGTAGAGGACCCAAGACATGGATTCAAAAGGTTAGCCAAGGGAGAAAAATCAGGTAGTTTATTTACTTTTGAGCTAGAAGACACCAAAAACATTGCTTTATACAATTACAAGGATCAAACACTTTCAGAATTAGAAATATGGCACAAGAGATTAGGTCACATAGGTAAAAGGACCTTAAAGCAAATGTGCAGGGACCAATGTGTGCTTGGGATACCTAATGTATCCAAGCAACACATGATTTACAAATGTGGTGCTTGTCAGTTTGGTAAGTCTCACAGATTGCCCTACTCAAGGAAAGGTTTTATGCATGAAAACTACCTAGACTTGGTACACACAGATGTTTGGGGACCTAGCAAGGATCCCTCCATTTCAGGATCAAGGTACTATGTGTCTTTCATTGATGATTATAGCAGATGGACTATGTTATACTTTATGAAGCACAAGGATGAAGTGTTTAATTGTTTCAAAAGATATCTTGCACTAGTTGAAAATCAATCAGGAAGGAACTTGAAGAAGCTAAGGTCAGATGGAGGAGGTGAATACTTCTCCAATGAGTTTGAGGACTTCTTGCAGGAAAGAGGCATCAAAAGGGAAATAACCACAAGGTACTCACCTGAACAAAATGGGGTAGCTGAGAGAAGGAATAGACTTATTGTTGAAACAGCTAGGTCCATGCTTAATGAAAAGAAGTTGCCAAATTATCTTTGGGCAGAGAGTGTATCTACTGCCACCTATCTCATAAACAGATTGCCATCAAAGTCACTTGATGGAATGACACCTTATGAAGCTTGGCATGGTAAGAGACCATCATTGGATCATTGCAAAATTTTTGGTTATATAGCATATGTGCATATTCCCTCACAGGTAAGGGGAAAGCTAGACCCTAAAGCAGAAAAATGTATTTTCATTGGTTATGACTTGAATAAAAAAGGGTACAGATTCTACAACCCAACCAATAAAGGGTTCAAGGTAAGCAGAGATGTCATCTTTGATGAGAATGACTCATGGTATGAGAATAATTGCAGGAAGGTTAGTCTACCCTATGATTTGGAAGAGGAGTTTCCAAAACTCTCAAAGGAGGAACCAATCCAGAAGGAAGACTCAAGTTCAAAAGATGATGACACAATCAATATTGAAGAATTCAAGGCATGGAAGTCCAAAGGAAAGATGAAGATGAAGCAGCTAGAGGATATTCCAGAATCCTCAACTCAGTCAACTAGAAGATCTCAGAGAGAAAGAAAAAGACCTATCAGATATGTGTATGATACATCTCTTGTTACTAAGCATTCAATTTATCTTGCAAAGGACTTGTTAAGTGAAGAACCAGGTTCATATGAAGAGGCAATCACCAAACCAGAATGGAAGGAGCTATGGATGAATGAATAGAAGCTCTCAAGGAGAGTGACACATGGGACTTGGTACCCAAGAAGGACTCTATGAAGGTGATAGGATCCAGATGGATCTACAAACTAAAGAGGAACTCTGATGGTACAATCAACAGGTACAAAGCTAGGTTGGTAGCCAAGGGTTTTGCACAAACCCAAGGCATTGATTATGAGGAGACATTTTCTCCTGTGGCTAAGATGCCAACAATCAGATTATTGGTGAGTGTAGCTGCATCCAAAAATTGGAACATGTACCAATTAGATGTCAAGAATGCTTTCTTGAATGGATGGGTATCTGAAGAAGTCTACATGTCACAACCACCTGGCTATGAAGATCTCAAGAAGGTAAATTATGTTTGTAAATTGAAGAAGGCTCTATATGGATTGAAGCAGGCACCTAGAGCATGGAACTATAGGCTAACAACATACCTCCAAGACCAAGGGTTTACTATGAGCAAGGCAGATACTTCATTGTTTATCAAAAGGAGCAATTCAGAGGTAATCTATCTCTGTGTTTATGTTGATGACATCATCATTACAGGTAATGATGTCCAAGGAATCAGAAGCATAAAAAACCAGATGATGAAGGAGTTCAAGATCAATGACCTTGGATTATTGAAGTACTTTCTAGGACTTGAATTGGTTTATACTAATTCAGGTATATATATCACTCAAAAAAAGTATGTACAAGACATGTTGAAGAAGTTTAACCTGCAGGATGCTAAAGTCTCAAGTACTCCATTGGAGGTCAACCTAAAGCTAAGTGCTCATGAAGGGGATGAAGTCCAAGACATTACAGGATATCAAAGTATGGTAGGTAGTTTGAATTATGCTACCTTGACCAGAATTGACATAGCATATGGAGTTAGTGTGCTAAGTCAATTCATGCACAAACCAAGGGTACCTCACCTTGAGGCTGCAAAGAAGATCTTGAAGTATCTAAAGGGAACTCAGAACCATGGTTTGTACTTTCCTTATACATCAGATATTGACATTAAAGTGTATTCAGATGCAGATTTGGCAGGATGCAAGGATGATAGGAGGAGCACATCAGGATACTTATCTTTTGCAGGTGATAAACCTATTTCTTGGTCAGCCAAGAAACAACCAACAGTGGCATTGTCATCCACTGAAGCAGAGTATAGAGGGCTAGCCAATGCCACTCAAGAAGCTATTTGGTTAAAGCTTTTGTATACAGAGCTAGGCCTATACACTAGGCCCCCAAATATCCTTGGAGACTATGAAGAGATGGATAGGTATGTGCTTGAAGATGAAGAGGTGTTGCAAAATCCTTGATCTACACCAGCCAAATGAAATCCAGGAGTATATGGTGGGCCTTTTTAGCTTGCCAATGGATGTATTAGACACCCTATGTACCTTGGAAGATCACTCTCAAAAAGATAAATCAAAACAGATAAAATGGAGTTAGCTCAGAGGTGAAAACTTGCTATTCTTGGTTCATACGCATGTCCAGTGTTTTACATAATTCTCTGAGCACAGCAGCAAATAGCTCAATTCCTCTTGGGGAAGTCTAGGAAACTTAAAGAGCTAACTTTCAAGAGTAATCTCATAAAAAATAATGAACCACACACTGAGAATGAGTTCTAACAAGTGATGACATCATCCCGATTTTCACGGGCTGCTACAAAAATAGACTAGTGAGCAGAAAAATCAACATAACTCAAAATGTAGACATCCAATGATTATGAAAATTTGTATGGTTATACTAGACAGTAATATGAATCCCACAAGCTTTAAATCACTGAATTTGAATAAGTAGACACTGAGAAATGTCTCTGACAAGATGAGTGAAAAACTCGGGTACCTGACAGAGAAGTGAAGATGAACAGACCCTGTTGACTTCAAATGAACATAACTGAAGATTGCAACATTCAAATGACATGAAAATTTGTGAGCATATAGTAGACTTATAGAGCTAAGTTTACCAAGTTAAATCACTGAAAATGATGCACCAAGCTCAGAGAAAACATCTCTGCAAGTTGACTGAGAAAACTGAGAGTAATGGCAGTGAGTAGTACACTTCACAAGAACATGGAAAGATGAACTCAAATAATCATGAAAATGAAAGTATATTGCTTGTACAATACAATGACTTACTGATACGTATGTGTACCTTGTAATCATACCTTGATATGGCATAAAGCTCAGCTCTTGGAGGTCTTCACATAGGTCTCTCTAACCACGACTAAAACTGCCATCTATTTATAGTTGAGTTTGGGAGGCTAACTTCCCTCAATCACTCTCCAATCAATCAATGATTGATTTGATTCTCTACCTACCACAAATCACGAATTCGTGGCTCCTCTTTCCATTCTTGAGCAAGTGTTTTACATTAAGTAAACTCTTCAAAAGTTACAAGAGGTAGTTCACAAGTGAACTTTACATAGTCTTCTTTTTAAAGCTTCTTCTAAGACTTTGTGAGACTCAAGCCAATACTTAGGCTTGTCATAGACTTGCTCCAACAGCTCCCCCTCAAGCCAAGTATGCTTGAGGTCTTCAATCTTCCAAGATTACCTGCAAACCAATCATAGCCTTGAATTTGCAAAGCTTTGTACCATCCAATGCTTTGGTTAGAATATCTGCACATTGTTGATGAGTGGACACATATGATATTTGAATCTCTTTGCTTAGAACCTTCTCTCGTACATAGTGATAATGAACTTCAATATGTTTAGTCCTTGCATGAAAAATAGGATTAGCAGCCAAATGAATAGAACTCATATTGTCACCAAAAATAGTTGGAGTTCCAAACTCCAATCCAAGATCTTTGAATAATGTCTTCATCCACATAGCTTCTTGTGTAGCTATGGCAAGACCTCTATATTCATCTTCAGTAGAAGAGAGAGCAACTGTGGGTTGCTTCTTGGATGACCATGAAATAAGCTTTGAACCTGCAAAGGTAAGATAACTTGAAGTTCTCCTTCTATCTTCCTTGGAGCCAGCCCAATCTGCATCAGAAAATAGCTTCAAACCTAAATCAGATACATAAGGATAATAAAGTCCTTCATTTATGGTTCCTTTGAGATACTTGAGAATCCTTTTGGCAGCATCCATATGTGGTTTCCTTGGTGTGTGCATAAATTGGCTTAGCACACTCACACTGTAACATATATCTACTCTTGTCAATGTGGCATAGTTGAGACTACCCACTAGACTTTGATATGATGTGATGTCCTCTATGAGTTCACCTTCATGTGAGCTCAATTTGTGATTGACCTCCATTGGAGTACCTGCAATCTTACAATCTTGCATCTTGAATTTTGCCAACATGTCCTTAATGTACTTCCTTTGAGTGAGAAAAAAACCATGATCTTTGTAGACAACTTCCAAACCTAGGAAGTAGGTAAGTGAACCCAAATCACTTATCTTGAACTCTTCTCTCATCTGATCTTTGATCTTCTTCATACCATCTGCATCATTTCCTGTCAATATAATATCATCTACATATACACATAGGTAGATGACCTCGGAATTACTCTTTTTAATAAAGAGTGAAGGATCTGCCCTGCTTGGTTAAAGCCTTTGTCCTGCAAGAATGAAACAAGCCTGAAATTCCAAGCTCTTGGAGCTTGCTTGAGACCATACAATGCTTTGTTAAGTTTACACACATAATCAGGATAAACTTGATTCTCAAAACCAGGTGGTTGTGCCATATATACCTCTTCTGTTATCCAACCATTCAAAAATGCATTCTTTACATCTAGTTGAAGTATCTTCCAATTCTTGGAAGAGGCAATACTAAGCAAAACCCTAATAGTAGGCATCTTTGCCACAGGAGAGAAAGTCTCCTCATAATCAATTCCTTGAGTTTGTGCAAAGCCTTTTGCTACAACCCTTGCCTTATACCTGTTAATGGAACCATCAGAATTCTTCTTGAGTTTATAGACCCATCTTGAGCCTATTACCTTCATGGATGAAGTCTTGGGCACCAAATCCCAAGTGTTGTTTTCCTCAAGTGCTTCAATCTCTTCCTTCATTGCATGCTTCCATTCTGTTTTTGCTTTGGCCTCTTCAAATGATGATGGCTCCTCTTGGTTTATGTCCTGTGCTATGTAGATAGAATGTTTAGTTACTAATGAGGTGTCAAACCCATACCTTTCTGGTTTTTTCTTTTCCCTCATAGATCTTCTTAGGCCATGATGTGATGATTCTGCCTCATGTTCAAGTTCCTTCAATTTTGCTTTACCTTTAGACTTCCATGCTTTGATCTTTTCCATGTGAGATTCTTCATCATCCTCTGAGGTGTCTTGTTCTTCAATCTTTGATTGTTCTCTACCAAGCTTTGGAAAATCTTCTTCAAGATCATATGGTAAATTGATCTTCCTGCATGAATCTTCATACCATGAATTGTTCTCATCAAAAACTACATCTCTGCTTACCAAGAATCCTTTGTTGGTAGGGTTGTATAACATGTAGCCCTTTTGATTGTTGTCATATCCAATAAATATACACCTTTCTGCCTTTGGATCCATCTTGCCTCTAACCTGTGAAGGAACATGAGCAAAAGCAATACATCCAAAAATTTTACAATGATCTAAGCTTGGTCTTCTTCTATTCCAATCCTCATATGGAGTCATCCCATCAAGGGATTTTGAAGGCAACCTGTTAATCAAGTAAGTGGCTGTAGATACAGCCTCAGCCCATAAGTAATTAGGTAAATGCTTTTCATTTAACATAGACCTTGCAGCTTCAACAATTGTCCTATTCCTCCTTTCTGCCACTCCATTTTGCTCAGGAGTGTACCTTGTAGTTACCTCTCTTTTGATTCCTCTTTCTTGAAGAAAAGAATCAAAATCATGGGAGAAGTATTCTCCCCCTCCATCTGACTTTAGCCTTTTTAGTGATTTACCTGTTTGATTCTCCACAAGAGCCAAATATCTTTTGAAACATGAAAAAACTTCATCTTTGTGTTTCATAAAGAATAGGATAGTCCATCTGCTGCAATCATCAATAAAGGAAACATAATACCTTGATCCAGATATTGAAGCTTCCTTGCTAAGTCCCCATACATCTGTATGAACCAACTCCAAGAGATCTCCATGCATATAACCTTTCTTCATGAATGGTAACATGTGAGACTTTCCAAATCGACATGCACTACACTTATAAATCATATGTTGTTTTGAAAAATTAGGAAGTCCAAGTACACTTTGGTCCTTGCAGATTTGCTTTAATGACCTTTCACCAATATGTGCTAAACTTTTGTGCCATACTTCCAATTCTGTGAGTGTCTGACTACCATAATTAAAGAGAGCAATGTTTCTAGTGTCCTGTAATTCAAATGTGAACAATCTACCTGTCTTTTCACCTTTTGCAATTCTTCTGAATCCTTGACTTGGATCTTCAACAAATGCTCCTGCTTTTGTGAACCTGACTTGCAACCCTTTCTCTACTATCTGCCCAACACTTATCAAATTCTTTGTAATGGTAGGGACATAGAGTACCTTACTGAGTAGGTTGATGTTTCCATCAGGTGCTTTGACATTGCCTATTTTCTCCACAGGATGTTTTGTATCATCTCCTGTTTGTACCTCATGCTTATTCCTTGGATCTTCTAAATCTGATAGGAGTGCCACATTTCCTGCCACATGATTTGAACAACCTGAATCTATGTAGAAAAAATGCTCATCAGATTTACCTTGTGGCATAGCCATGTTCATGATCAATAATGAATCCTCTTTGTTTGAGTCTTCTGTGTAGTTATTGTAGTCTCTCCTTTCTTTGTAGCCTCCTTGATAGTTTGAATGATTGTAGTTGTTGTAGTTGCCATGGTAGTTGTTGAACCTTCCTCTTGAGTAGCCATAACTTCCTCTATTGTATCCTCTGCCTCTTTGATTCCTGGAATTCCTAAAGCAATTTTCAGTTGTATGATTAGTTAATCCACAAATAGAACATGAGTTGGAGTCTTGGGATCTCCCCCTGCCTTTTCTACCTCCTCTTCCTCTACCTCTTCCATGTCTTCCTCTACCTGCATAGTTAGCTTGATATGTACCTGCTTCATCATCCACTTTCTTTGCCTTTCCTTTGTTATCTTTGGACTTGCTTTTATCAGTGTATAAAGCTGAAGATTGATTACCTTTAGAGCTTTCTCCATTTTTTATAAGCTTTGCCTCTTGAGTAAGTAGTTGTCCAATGAGTGTATTGAAATTAGGTACATGCATGTCCATGTACAAATCCATAGCTGTGGTGAATGCTTCCCACTTGTCATCTGCCTTCAAGCCATTGATCACCTGCCTTACAATTTGCTCTTCATCTATTACCTCTCCAATGCTTCCCAACTGATCCGTTATGTCCTTGAGCTTTGTGACAAAATCAGTCACATTTTGTTTGGGAGCCTTCTTGAGAGTTGTGAAATCCAGCCATAGTTGATGCTTCCTAGCTTTGGTACTTGAAGAAAAGAAAGCTTCAAGGGCATCCCACACTTCTTGAGATGTCTTACAACTTCTAATGTGAGGCAACAAAAAATCTGAGATAGATTTGAGGAGATAAGACCTTGCAAGTGCATCCTTGGAGCACCATGTACTCAATCTTTCTTGCTCTTCTTATGTTGGTTGACTTTTGTTCCTGAAACTTGGCATAACTTCATCTCCAACCACATAACCATATAAACTTCTACCTTGGAGATAAGCTTCCATTCTTAATGACCAAGCTGAGTAATTACCTCTATCCAATTTGTCAATTGATGAAGGAAATCCATCTGCCATGTTGTCCAACCTTGCTCTGACACCACTGTGAAGTGATGGATAGGTATGTGCTTGAAGATGAAGAGGTGTTGCAAAATCCTTGATCTACACCAGCCAAATGAACTCCAGGAGTATATGGTGGGCCCTTTTAGCTTGCCAATGGATGTATTAGACACCCTATGTACCTTGGAAGATCACTCTCAAAAAGATAAATCAAAACAGATAAGTTGGAGTTAGCTCAGAGGTGAAAACTTGCTATTCTTGATTCATACACCTGTCCAGTGTTTTACATAATTCTCTGAGCACGGCAGCAATTAGCTGAATTCCTCTTGGGGAAGTCTAGGCAACTTAAAGAGCTAACTTTCAAGAGTAATCTCATAAAAAATAATGAACCACACACTGAGAATGAGTTCTAACAAGTGATGACATCATCCCGATTTTCACGGGCTACTACAGAAATAGACCAGTGAGCAGACAAATCAACATAACTCCAAATCTAGAAATCCAATGATTATGAAAATTTGTATGGTTATACTAGACAGTAATCCGAATCCAACAAGCTTTAAAGCACTGAATTTGGATAAGTAAACACTGAGAAATGGCTCTGACAAGATGAGTGAAAAAGTCGGGTACCTGACAGAGAAGTGAAGATGAACAGACCCTGTTGACTTCAAATGAACATAACTGAAGATTGCAACATTCAAATGACATGAAAATTTGTGAGCATATAGTAGACTTATAGAGCTAAGTTTACCAAGTTAAATCACTGAAAATGATGCACCCAGCTCATAGAAAACATCTCTGCAAGTTGACTGAGAAAACTGAGAGTAATGGCAGTGAGTAGTACACTTCACAAGAACATGGAAAGATGAACTCAAATAATCATGAAAATGAAAGTATATTGCTTGTACAATACAATGACTTACTGATACATATGTGTGCCTTGTAATCACACCTTGATATGGCATAAAGCTCAGCTCTTGGAGGTCTTCACATAGGTCTCTCTAACCACGACTAAAACTGCCATCTATTTATAGTTGAGTTTGGGAGGCTAACTTCCCTCAATCACTCTCCAATCAATCAATGATTGATTTGATTCTCTACCTACCACAAATCACGAATTCGTGGCTCCTCTTTCCATTCTTGAGCAAGTGTTTTACATTAGGTAAACTCTTCAAAAGTTACAAGAGGTAGTTCACAAGTGAACTTTACATAGTCTTCTTTTTAAAGGTTCTTCTAAGACTTTGTGAGACTCAAGCCAATACTTAGGCTTGTCATAGACTTGCTCCAAAAGCTCCCCCTCAAGCCAAGTATGCTTGAGGTCTTCAATCTTCCAAGATTACCTGCAAACCAATCATAGCCTTGAATTTGCAAAGCTTTGTACCATCCAATGCTTTGGTTAAAATATCTGCACATTGTTGATGAGTGGACACATATGATATTTGAATCTCTTTGCTTAGAACCTTCTCTCATACATAGTGATAATGAACTTCAATATGTTTAGTCCTTGCATGAAACATAGGATTAGCAGCCAAATGAATAGAACTCATATTGTCACCAAAAATAGTTGGAGTTCCAAACTCCAATCCAAGATCTTTGAATAATGTCTTCATCCACATAGCTTCTTGTGTAGCTATGGCAAGACCTCTATATTCAGCTTCAGTAGAAGAGAGAGCAACTGTGGGTTGCTTCTTGGATGACCATGAAATAAGCTTTGAACCTGCAAAGGTAAGATTACCTGAAGTTCTCCTTCTATCTTCCTTGGAGCCAGCCCAATCTGCATCAGAAAATAGCTTCAAACCTAAATCAGATACATAAGGATAATAAAGTCCTTCATTTATGGGTCCTTTGAGATACTTGAGAATCCTTTTGGCAACATCCATATGTGGTTTCCTTGGTGTGTGCATAAATTGGCTCAGCACACTCACACTGTAACATATATCTACTCTTGTCAATGTGGCATAGTTGAGACTACCCACTAGACTTTGATATAATGTGATGTCCTCTATGAGTTCACCTTCATGTGAGCTCAATTTGTGATTGACCTCCATTGGAGTACCTGCAATCTTACAATCTTGCATCTTGAATTTTGCCAACATGTCCTTAATGTACTTCCTTTGAGTGAGAAACAAACCATGATCTTTGTAGACAACTTCCAAACCTAGGAAGTAGGTAAGTGAACCCAAATCACTTATCTTGAACTCTTCTCTCATCTGATCTTTGATCTTCTTCATACCATCTGCATCATTTCTTGTCAATATAATATCATCTACATATACACATAGGTAGATGACCTCGGAATTACTCTTTTTAATAAAGAGTGAAGGATCTGCCTTGCTTGGTTGAAAGCCTTTATCCTGCAAGAATGAAACAAGCCTGAAAAACCAAGCTCTTGGAGCTTGCTTGAGACCATACAATGCTTTGTTAAGTTTACACACATAATCAGGATAAACTTGATTCTCAAAACCAGGTGGTTGTGCCATATATACCTCTTCTGTTATCCAACCATTCAAAAATGCATTCTTTACATCTAGTTGAAGTATCTTCCAATTCTTGGAAGAGGCAATACTAAGCAAAACCCTAATAGTAGGCATCTTTGCCACAGGAGAGAAAGTCTCCTCATAATCAATTCCCTGAGTTTGTGCAAAGCCTTTTGCTACAAGCCTTGCCTTATGCCTGTTAATGGAACCATCAGAATTCTTCTTGAGTTTATAGACCCATCTTGAGCCTATTACCTTCATGGATGAAGTCTTGGGCACCAAATCCCAAGTGTTGTTTTCCTCAAGTGCTTAAATCTCTTCCTTCATTGCATGCTTCCATTCTGTTTTTGCTTTGGCCTCTTCAAATGATGATGGCTCCTCTTGGTTTATGTCCTGTGCTATGTAGATAGAATGTTTAGTTACTAATGAGGTGTCAAACCCATACCTTTCTGCTTTTTTCTTTTCCCTCATAGATCTTCTTAGGCCATGATGTGATGATTCTGCCTCATGTTCAAGTTCCTTCAATTTTGCTTTACCTTTAGACTTCCATGCTTTGATCTTTTCCATGTGAGATTCTTCATCATCCTCTGAGGTGTCTTGTTCTTCAATCTTTGATTGTTCTCTACCAAGCTTTGGAAAATCTTCATCAAGATCATATGGTAAATTGATCTTCCTGGATGAATCTTCATACCATGAATTGTTCTCATCAAAAACTACATCTCTGCTTACCAAGAATCCTTTGTTGGTAGGGTTGTATAACCTATAGCCCTCTTGATTGTTGTCATATCCAATAAATACACACCTTTCTGCCTTTGGATCCATCTTGCCTCTAACCTGTGAAGAAACATGAGCAAAAGCAATACATCCAAAAATTTTACAATGATCTAAGCTTGGTCTTCTTCCATTCCAAGCCTCATATGGAGTCATCCCATCAAGGGATTTTGAAGGCAACCTGTTAATCAAGTAAGTGGCTGTAGATACAGCCTCAGCCCATAAGTATTTAGGTAAATGCTTTTCATTTAACATAGACCTTGCAGCTTCAACAATTGTCCTATTCCTCTTTTCTGCCACTCCATTTTGCTCAGGAGTGTACCTTGTAGTTACCTCTCTTTTGATTCCTCTTTCTTGAAGAAAAGAATCAAAATCATGGGAGAAGTATTCTCCCCCTCCATCTGACCTTAGCCTTTTTAGTGATTTACCTGTTTGATTCTCCACAAGAGCCAAATATCTTTTGAAACATGAAAAAACTTCATCTTTGTGTTTCATAAAGAATAGGATAGTCCATCTGCTGCAATCATCAATAAAGGAAACATAATACCTTGATCCAGATATTGAAGCTTCCTTGCTAGGTCCCCATACATCTGTATGAACCAACTCCAAGAGATCTCCATGCATATAACCTTTCTTCATGAATGGTAACATGTGAGACTTTCCAAATTGACATGCACTACACTTATAAATCATATGTTGTTTTGAAAAATTAGGAAGTCCAAGTACACTTTGGTCCCTGCAGATTTGCTTTAATGACCTTTCACCAATATGTGCTAACCTTTTGTGCCATACTTCCAATTCTGTGAGTGTCTGACTACCATAATTAAAGAGAGCAATGTTTCTAGTGTCCTGTAATTCAAGTGTGAACAATCTACCTCTCTTTTCACCTTTTGCAATTCTTCTGAATCCTTGACTTGGATCTTCAACAAATGCTCCTGCTTTTGTGAACCTGACTTGCAACCCTTTCTCTACTATCTGCCCAACACTTATCAAATTCTTTGTAATGGTAGGGACATAGAGTACCTTACTGAGTAGGTTGATGTTTCCATCAGGTGCTTTGACATTTCCTATTTTCTCCACAAGATGTTTTGTATCATCTCCTATTTGTACCTCATGCTTATTCCTTGGATCTTCTAAATCTGATAGGAGTGCCACATTTCCTGCCACATGATTTGAACAACCTGAATCTATGTAGAAAACATGCTCATCAGATTTACCTTGTGGCATAGCCATGTTCATGATCAATATTGAATCCTCTTTGTTTGAGTCTTCTGTGTAGTTATTGTAGTCTCTCCTTCCTTTGTAGCCTCCTTGATAGTTTGAATGATTGTAGTTGTTGTAGTTGCCATGGTAGTTGTTGAACCTTCCTCTTGAGTAGCCATAACTTCCTCTATTGTATCCTCTGCCTTTTTGATTCCTGGAATTCCTAAAGCAATTTTCAGTTGTATGATTAGTTAATCCACAAATAGAACATGAGTTGGAGTCTTGGGATCTCCCCCCGCCTTTTCTACCTCCTCTTCCTCTACCTCTTCCATGTCTTCCTCTACCTGCATAGTTAGCTTGATATGTACCTGCTTCATCATCCACTTTCTTTGCCTTTCCTTTGTTATCTTTGGACTTGCTTTTATCAGTGTATAAAGCTGAAGATTGATTACCTTTAGAGCTTTCTCCATTTTTGATAAGCTTTGCCTCTTGAGTAAGTAGTTGTCCAATGAGTGTATTGAAATCAGGTACATGCATGTCCATGTACAAATCCATAGCTGTGGTGAATGCTTCCCACTTGTCATCTGCCTTCAAGCCATTGATCACCTGCCTTACAATTTGCTCTTCATCTATTACCTCTCCAATGCTTCCCAACTGATCCGTTATGTCCTTGAGCTCTGTGACAAAATAAGTCACATTTTGTTTGGGAGCCTTCTTGAGAGTTGTGAAATCCAGCCATAGTTGATGCTTCCTAGCTTTGGTACTTGAAGAAAAGAAAGCTTCAAGTGCATCCCACACTTCCTGAGATGTCTTACAACTTCTAATGTGAGGCAACAAAAAATCTGAGATAGAGTTGAGGAGATAAGACCTTGCAAGTGCATCCTTGGAGCACCATGTGCTCAATCTTTCTTGCTCTTCTTGTGTTGGTTGACTTTTGTTCCTGAAACTTGGCATAACTTCATCTCCAGCCACATAACCATATAAACTTCTACCTTGGAGATAAGCTTCCATTCTTAATGACCAAGCTGAGTAATTACCTCTATCCAATTTGTCAATTGATGAAGGAAATCCATCTGCCATGTTGTCCAACCTTGCTCTGATACCACTGTGAAGAGATGGATAGGTATGTGCTTGAAGATGAAGAGGTGTTGCAAAATCCTTGATCTACACCAGCCAAATGAACTCCAGGAGTATATGGTGGGCCCTTTTAGCTTGCCAATGGATGTATTAGACACCCTATGTACCTTGGAAGATCACTCTCAAAAAGATAAATCAAAACAGATAAGTTGGAGTTAGCTCAGAGGTGAAAACTTGCTATTCTTGGTTCATACACCTGTCTAGTGTTTTACATAATTCTCTGAGCACAGCAGCAATTAGCTCAATTCCTCTTGGGGAAGTCTGGGCAACTTAAAGAGCTAACTTTCAAGAGTAATCTCATAAAAAATAATGAACCACACACTGAGAATGAGTTCTAACAAGTGATGACATCATCCCGATTTTCACGGGCTACTACAGAAATAGACCAATGAGCAGACAAATCAACATAACTCAAACTCTAGACATCCAATGATTATGAAAATTTGTATGGTAATACTAGACAGTAATCTGAATCCAACAAGCTTTAAATCACGGAATTTGGATAAGTAAACACTGAGAAATGGCTCTGACAAGATGCGTGAAAAAGTCGGGTACCTGACAGAGAAGTGAAGATGAACAGACCCTGTTGACTTCAAATGAACATAACTGAAGATTGCAACATTCAAATGATATGACAATTTGTGAGCATATAGTAGACTTATAGAGCTAAGTTTACCAAGTTAAATCACTGAAAATGATGCACCAAGCTCAGAGAAAACATCTCTGCAAGTTGACTGAGAAAACTGAGAGTAATGGCAGTGAGTAGTACACTTCACAAGAACATGGAAAGATGAACTCAAATAATCATGAAAATGAAAGTATATTGCTTGTACAATACAATGACTTACTGATACATATGTGTGCCTTGTAATCACACCTTGATATGGCATAAAGCTCAGCTCTTGGAGGTCTTCACATAGGTCTCTCTAACCACGACTAAAACTGTCATCTATTTATAGTTGAGTTTGGGAGGCTAACTTCCCTCAATCACTCTCCAATCAATCAATGATTGATTTGATTCTCTACCTACCACAAATCACGAATTCGTGGCTCCTCTTTCCATTGTTGATCAAGTGGACTCAACCACTTAAGATTCTCTTACTTTTACATTAAGTAAACTCTTCAAAAGTTACAAGAGGTAGTTCACAAGTGAACTTTACATAGTCTTCTTTTTAAAGCTTCTTCTAAGACTTTGTGAGACTCAAGCCAATACTTAGGCTTGTCATAGACTTGCTCCAACACCTCCCCCTCAAGCCAAGTATGCTTGAGGTCTTCAATCTTCCAAGATTACCTGCAAACCAATCATAGCCTTGAATTTGCAAAGCTTTGTACCATCCAATGCTTTGGTTAGAATATCTGCACATTGTTGATGAGTGGACACATATGATATTTGAATCTCTTTGCTTAGAACCTTCTCTCGTACATAGTGATAATGAACTTCAATATGTTTAGTCCTTGCATGAAAAATAGGAGTAGCAGCCAAATGAATAGAACTCATATTGTCACCAAAAATAGTTGGAGTTCCAAACTCCAATCCAAGATCTTTGAATAATGTCTTCATCCACATAGCTTCTTGTGTAGCTATGGCAAGACCTCTATATTCAGCTTCAGTAGAAGAGAGAGCAACTGTGGGTTGCTTCTTGGATGTCCATGAAATAAGCTTTGAACCTGCAAAGGTAAGATAACCTGAAGTTCTCCTTCTATCTTCCTTGGAGCCAGCCCAATCTGCATCAGAAAATAGCTTCAAACCTAAATCAAATACATAAGGATAATAAAGTCCTTCATTTATGGTTCCTTTGAGATACTTGAGAATCCTTTTGGCAGTATCCATATGTGGTTTCCTTGGTGTGTGCATAAATTGGCTTAGCACACTCACACTGTAACATATATCTACTCTTGTCAATGTGGCATAGTTGAGACTACCCACTAGACTTTGATATGATGTGATGTCCTCTATGAGTTCACCTTCATGTGAGCTCAATTTGTGATTGACCTCCATTGGAGTACCTGCAATCTTACAATCTTGCATCTTGAATTTCGCCAACATGTCCTTAATGTACTTCCTTTGAGTGAGAAACAAACCATGATCTTTGTAGACAACTTCCAAACCTAGGAAGTAGGTAAGTGAACCCAAATCACTTATCTTGAACTCTTCTCTCATCTGATCTTTGATCTTCTTCATACCATCTGCATCATTTCATGTCAATATAATATCATCTACATATACACATAGGTAGATGACCTCGGAATTACTCTTTTTAATAAAGAGTGAAGGATCTGCCTTGCTTGGTTGAAAGCCTTTGTCCTGCAAGAATGAAACAGGCCTGAAATTCCAAGCTCTTGGAGCTTGCTTGAGACCATACAATGCTTTGTTAAGTTTACACACATAATCAGGATAAACTTGATTCTCAAAACCAGGTGGTTGTGCCATATATACCTCTTCTGTTATCCAACCATTCAAAAATGCATTCTTTACATCTAGTTGAAGTATCTTCCAATTCTTGGAAGAGGCAATACTAAGCAAAACCCTAATAGTAGGCATCTTTGCCACAGGAGAGAAAGTCTCCTCATAATCAATTCCCTGAGTTTGTGCAAAGCCTTTTGCTACAAGCCTTGCCTTATACCTGTTAATGGAACCATCAGAATTCTTCTTGAGTTTATAGACCCATCTTGAGCCTATTACCTTCATGGATGAAGTCTTGGGCACCAAATCCCAAGTGTTGTTTTCCTCAAGTGCTTCAATCTCTTCCTTCATTGCATGCTTCCATTCTGTTTTTGCTTTGGCCTCTTCAAATGATGATGGCTCCTCTTGGTTTATGTCCTGTGCTATGTAGATAGAATGTTTAGTTACTAATGAGGTGTCAAACCCATACCTTTCTAGTTTTTTCTTTTCCCTCATAGATCTTCTTAGGCCATGATGTGATGATTCTGCCTCATGTTCAAGTTCCTTCAATTTTGCTTTACCTTTAGACTTCCATGCTTTGATCTTTTCCATGTGAGATTCTGCATCATCCTCTGAGGTGTCTTGTTCTTCAATCTTTGATTGTTCTCTACCAAGCTTTGGAAAATCTTCTTCAAGATCATATGGTAAATTGATCTTCCTGCATGAATCTTCATACCATGAATTGTTCTCATCAAAAACTACATCTCTACTTACCAAGAATCCTTTGTTGGTAGGGTTGTATAACCTGTAGCCCTTTTGATTGTTGTCATATCCAATAAATACACACCTTTCTGCCTTTGGATCCATCTTGCCTCTAACCTGTGAAGGAACATGAGCAAAAGCAATACATCCAAAAATTTTACAATGATCTAAGATGGTCTTCTTCCATTCCAAGCCTCATATGGAGTCATCCCATCAAGGGATTTTGAAGGCAACCTGTTAATCAAGTAAGTGGCTGTAGATATAGCCTCAGCCCATAAGTAATTAGGTAAATGCTTTTCATTTAACATAGACCTTGCAGCTTCAACAATTGTCCTATTCCTCCTTTCTGCCACTCCATTTTGCTCAGGAGTGTACCTTGTAGTTACCTCTCTTTTGATTCCTCTTTCTTGAAGAAAAGAATCAAAATCATGGGAGAAGTATTCTCCCCCTCCATCTGACTTTAGCCTTTTTAGTGATTTACCTGTTTGATTCTCCACAAGAGCCAAATATCTTTTGAAACATGAAAAAACTTCATCTTTGTGTTTCATAAAGAATAGGATAGTCCATCTGCTGCAATCATCAATAAAGGAAACATAATACCTTGATCCAGATATTGAAGCTTCCTTGCTAGGTCCCCATACATCTGTATGAACCAACTCCAAGAGATCTCCATGCATATAACCTTTCTTCATGAATGGTAACATGTGAGACTTTCCAAATTGACATGCACTACACTTATAAATCATATGTTGTTTTGAAAAATTAGGAAGTCCAAGTACACTTTGGTCCCTGCAGATTTGCTTTAATGACCTTTCACCAATATGTGCTAACCTTTTGTGCCATACTTCCAATTCTGTGAGTGTCTGACTACCATAATTAAAGAGAGCAATGTTTCTAGTGTCCTGTAATTCAAATGTGAACAATCTACCTGTCTTTTCACCTTTTGCGATTCTTCTGAATCCTTGACTTGGATCTTCAACAAATGCTCCTGCTTTTGTGAACCTGACTTGCAACCCTTTCTCTACTATCTGCCCAACACTTATCAAATTCTTTGTAATGGTAGGGACATAGAGTACCTTACTGAGTAGGTTGATGTTTCCATCAGGTGCTTTGACATTGCCTATTTTCTCCACAGGATGTTTTGTATCATCTCCTGTTTGTACCTCATGCTTATTCCTTGGATCTTCTAAATCTGATAGGAGTGCCACATTTCCTGCCACATGATTTGAACAACCTGAATCTATGTAGAAAAAATGCTCATCAGATTTACCTTGTGGCATAGCCATGTTCATGATCAATAATGAATCCTCTTTGTTTGAGTCTTCTGTGTAGTTATTGTAGTCTCTCCTTCCTTTGTAGCCTCCTTGATAGTTTGAATGATTGTAGTTGTTGTAGTTGCCATGGTAGTTGTTGAACCTTCCTCTTGAGTAGCCATAACTTCCTCTATTGTATCCTCTGCCTCTTTGATTCCTAGAATTCCTAAAGCAATTTTCAGTTGTATGATTAGTTAATCCACAAATAGAACATGAGTTGGAGTCTTGGGATCTCCCCCTGCCTTGTCTACCTCCTCTTCCTCTACCTCTTCCATGTCTTCCTCTACGTGCATAGTTAGCTTGATATGTACCTGCTTCATCATCCACTTTCTTTGCCTTTCCTTTGTTATCTTTGGACTTGCTTTTATCAGTGTATAAAGCTGAAGATTGATTACCTTTAGAGCTTTCTCCATTTTTGATAAGCTTTGCCTCTTGAGTAAGTAGTTGTCCAATGAGTGTATTGAAATCAGGTACATGCATGTCCATGTACAAATCCATAGGTGTGGTGAATGCTTCCCACTTGTCATCTGCCTTCAAGCCATTGATCACCTGCCTTACAATTTGCTCTTCATCTATTACCTCTCCAATGCTTCCCAACTGATCCGCTATGTCCTTGAGCTTTGTGACAAAATCAGTCACATTTTGTTTGGGAGCCTTCTTTGGAGTTGTGAAATCCAGCCATAGTTGATGCTTCCTAGCTTTGGTACTTGAAGAAAAGAAAGCTTCAAGTGCATCCCACACTTCCTGAGATGTCTTACAACTTCTAATGTGAGGCAACAAAAAATCTGAGATAGATTTGAGGAGATAAGACCTTGCAGGTGCATCCTTGGAGCACCATGTGCTCAATCTTTCTTGCTCTTCTTGTGTTGGTTGACTTTTGTTCCTGAAACTTGGCATAACTTCATCTCCAACCACATAACCATATAAACTTCTACCTTGGAGATAAGCTTCCATTCTTAATGACCAAGCTGAGTAATTACCTCTATCCAATTTGTCAATTGATGAAGGAAATCCATCTGCCATGTTGTCCAACCTTGCTCTGATACCACTGTGAAGAGATGGATAGGTATGTGCTTGAAGATGAAGAGGTGTTGCAAAATCCTTGATCTACACCAGCCAAATGAACTCCAGGAGTATATGGTGGGCCCTTTTAGCTTGCCAATGGATGTATTAGACACCCTATGTACCTTGGAAGATCACTCTCAAAAAGATAAATCAAAACAGATAAGTTGGAGTTAGCTCAGAGGTGAAAACTTGCTATTCTTGGTTCATACACCTGTCCAGTGTTTTACATAATTCTCTGAGCACAGCAGCAATTAGCTCAATTCCTCTTGGGGAAGTCTAGGCAACTTAAAGAGCTAACTTTCAAGAGTAATCTCATAAAAAATAATGAACCACACACTGAGAATGAGTTCTAACAAGTAATGACATCATCCCGATTTTCACGGGCTACTATAGAAATAGACCAGTAAGCAGAAAAATCAACATAACTCAAAATCTAGAAATTCAATTATTATGAAAATTTGTATGGTTATACTAGACAGTAATCGGAATCCAACAAGCTTTAAAGCACTGAATTTGGATAAGTAAACACTGAGAAATGGCTCTGACAAGATGAGTGAAAAAGTCGGGTACCTGACAGAGAAGTGAAGATGAACAGACCCTGTTGACTTCAAATGAACATAACTGAAGATTGCAACATTCAAATGACATGAAAATTTGTGAGCATATAGTAGACTTATAGAGCTAAGTTTACCAAGTTAAATCACTGAAAATGATGCACCAAGCTCAGAGAAAACATCTCTGCAAGTTGACTGCGAAAACTGAGAGTAATGGAAGTGAGTAGTACACTTCACAAGAACATGGAAAGATGAACTCAAATAATCATGAAAATGAAAGTATATTGCTTGTACAATACAATGACTTACTGATACATATGTGTGCCTTGTAATCACACCTTGATATGGCATAAAGCTCAGCTCTTGGAGGTCTTCACATAGGTCTCTCTAACCACGACTAAAACTGTCATCTATTTATAGTTGAGTTTGGGAGGCTAACTTCCCTCAATCACTCTCCAATCAATCAATGATTGATTTGATTCTCTACCTACCACAAATCACAAATTCGTGGCTCCTCTTTCCATTCTTGATCAAGTGGACTCAACCACTTAAGATTCTCTTACTTTTACATTAAGTAAACTCTTCAAAAGTTACAAGAGGTAGTTCACAAGTGAACTTTACATAGTTTTCTTTTTAAAGCTTTTTCTAAGACTTTGTGAGACTCAAGCCAATACTTAGGCTTGTCATAGACTTGCTCCAACAGCTCCCCCTCAAGCCAAGTATGCTTGAGGTCTTCAATCTTCCAAGATTACCTGCAAGCCAATCATAGCCTTGAATTTGCAAAGCTTTGTACCATCCAATGCTTTGGTTAAAATATCTGCACATTGTTGATGAGTGGACACATATGATATTTGAATCTCTTTGCTTAGAACCTTCTCTCCTACATAGTGATAATGAACTTCAATATGTTTAGTCCTTGCATGAAAAATAGGATTAGCAGCCAAATGAATAGAACTCATATTGTCACCAAAAATAGTTGGAGTTCCAAACTCCAATCCAAGATCTTTGAATAATGTCTTCATCCACATAGCTTCTTGTGTAGCTATGGCAAGACCTCTATATTTAGCTTCAGTAGAAGAGAGAGCAACTGTGGGTTGCTTCTTGGATGACCATGAAATAAGCTTTGAACCTGCAAAGGTAAGATAACCTGAAGTTCTCCTTCTATCTTCCTTGGAGCCAGCCCAATCTGCATCAGAAAATAGCTTCAGACCTAAATCAGATACATAAGGATAATAAAGTCCTTCATTTATGGGTCCTTTGAGATACTTGAGAATCCTTTTGGCAGCATCCATATGTGGTTTCCTTGGTGTGTGCATAAATTGGCTTAGCACACTCACACTGTAACATATATCTACTCTTGTCAATGTGGCATAGTTGAGACTACCCACTAGACTTTGATATGATGTGATGTCCTGTATGAGTTCACTTTCATGTGAGCTCAATTTGTGATTGACCTCCCTTGGAGTACCTGCAATCTTACAATCTTGCATCTTGAATTTTGCCAACATGTCCTTAATGTACTTCCTTTGAGTGAGAAACAAACCATGATCTTTGTAGACAACTTCCAAACCTAGGAAGTAGGTAAGTGAACCCAAATCACTTATCTTGAACTCTTCTCTCATCTGATCTTTGATCTTCTTCATACCATCTGCATCATTTCCTGTCAATATAATATCATCTACATATACACATAGGTAGATGACCTCGGAATTACTCTTTTTAATAAAGAGTGAAGGATCTGCCTTGCTTGGTTGAAAGCCTTTGTCCTGCAAGAATGAAACAAGCCTGAAATTCCAAGCTCTTGGAGCTTGCTTGAGACCATACAATGCTTTGTTAAGTTTACACACATAATGAGGATAAACTTGATTCTAAAAACCAGGTGGTTGTGCCATATATACCTCTTCTGTTATCCAACCATTCAAAAATGCATTCTTTACATCTAGTTGAAGTATCTTCCAATTCTTGGAAGAGGCAATACTAAGCAAAACCCTAATAGTAGGCATCTTTGCCACAGGAGAGAAAGTCTCCTCATAATCAATTCCCTGAGTTTGTGCAAAGCCTTTTGCTACAAGCCTTGCCTTATACCTGTTAATGGAACCATCAGAATTCTTCTTGAGTTTATAGACCCATCTTGAGCCTATTACCTTCATGGATGAAGTCTTGGGCACCAAATCCCAAGTGTTGTTTTCCTCAAGTGCTTCAATCTCTTCCTTCATTGCATGCTTCCATTCTGTTTTTGCTTTGGCCTCTTGAAATGATGATGGCTCCTCTTGGTTTATGTCCTGTGCTATGTAGATAGAATGTTTAGTTACTAATGAGGTGTCAAATCCATACCTTTCTGGTTTTTTCTTTTCCCTCATAGATCTTCTTAGGCCATGATGTGATGATTCTGCCTCATGTTCAAGTTCCTTCAATTTTGCTTTACCTTTAGACTTCCATGCTTTGATCTTTTCCATGTGAGATTCTTCATCATCCTCTGAGGTGTCTTGTTCTTCAATCTTTGATTGTTCTCTACCAAGCTTTGGAAAATCTTCTTCAAGATCATATGGTAAATTGATCTTCCTGCATGAAGCTTCATACCATGAATTGTTCTCATCAAAAACTACATCTCTACTTACCAAGAATCCTTTGTTGGTAGTCTTGTATAACATGTAGCCCTTTTGATTGTTGTCATATCCAATAAATACACACCT